>RJVU01057857.1:7182822-7214183 GCA_003731715.1 Anabarilius grahami | reverse complement strand
TATACTCCCTGAAAACCTAATATGCAACTTTTTCCATGATCTAATGGTGTTATGTTTTCTAATGGTAGAAATTTTCATTTTTTGGGTGAACTAACCCTTTAAGAAAATGTATTGAAACCTCAAATTTATTGGTTCCTGGCATCAAGGTTTGATGATGTAAAGTTGAAAGTATTTTGCATAAGTGCCTCCATTTCTCTGTTTCTGATACAATACACACCTGGGACCTTACACACCTTCATTTGTGTGTCCTTTCTATTGGCAGTGGGGCTCTGCATGCATTAGTGGCATAAGACCAAGTATTTCCTCTGTCCTTTTCCGTGATCCTGTGCTGGCATGTAGCCTTTAGTACTCTCTATGACCCTCTTATGTTATTTCATATCATCTTACCATGTATAAACAACACCCATACATTTTACAAGAGCAAGCTTAGGACACTGGTTTGTTGCTTCATATACAAATTTTAGTGTTCCTGGAGCTATGCAATATTACTTTGGGTCCCTCCTTCTTTATAGTGGTTTCATATGTGTGCTGTGTGATATCTATATGATATCTGATGTTTTTTCTTGTCTCTGACTCTCTTTCAGGAAAGTTGTCAGAAGGCGTATGCTTTAACTGCAATGCACTGCGGTTAGCCACAAACAGGTAAATGGAACTGAACATTGAGTTGTATCTGGGTCAATGACATGATGCTCATTTTTGGTCAGATCTTTTAATTGGGTCTTTATTCAAAGATTATTTAGACTGATGCATGATGTCTGTTTTCAGCAGTCATGGTCTTCTTGGAAGCAGCATGTGGCCGCATGCATCATCTGTCCTGTACCTTGACAGTTCATCAGCGCTTCAGCACCGATTGTCCAGTTCACCTCGCCTTTACTGTGCCATCTTTGTACCTGACCCTGCCCTGCCTGTCCACACCCACTCCACATATCCCAGGACGCTAACCTGGCCACAGAATACCCCAGTCCGGTGGGTACATACTACAGGCCGTCTCCATGATGATTCAAAGGTGGAGCGTTCTTTGCGTACACTGAAAGATAAAAATAAAAAGCTTGAAGAGGGAGGACCGGTGTACAGTCCGACAGTGGATGCAGAACCTGTGCGACGGACAATACGCCAACGCGTGGTTGACGAAGTGAAGCACTACTATCACGGGTTCCGCTTATTGTGGATGGACACGACCATCGCTGTGCGGATGCTCTGGAGGGTGCTGAACGGACAGATTCTGTCACGCCGAGAGAGGAGACAGGTATATACATAATCAAGCAACGCATACACCTCAAAGGCTTTTTAGAAAAAAATGGTTCAATAAAAAAAAAGTTAATAAAAATTCAAAAACAGAAATAGATAACACTTAAATAAAATATAGTAAGACAAAATAGTAAAAATTGTATGTAAAAAAAATAAATAAAATCATTAAAAATAATAATTAGATAATGTTTTTGACATTTATTCAGTATTTATTTTTCTGTTTGCTATTTTTTGGTATTTATATTTAACTTTTATATTTTAGGAGCGGGGTCTTTCACAAAAGAATCCTCATATTTGGATGTCCTTGATAGGGTTGTCAAAATACTGACTTCGGTTCCAAGTCAGTACTGAAATGTAAAAAATGGGACAATACCATCATTTCCCCCTAGCATTTTGAGCAGATTCTTAAACACCTCTGATTGGCCATTGTGTTCACGCACTCAACAGATATGTCTGTGATTGACTAACAATGATTACAATTATAATTCCCTAAACGCTTACACAGATACACACGGGAGCATCTAAAAGCAGGCTACGACATCCATAAATAAAAAATTCAAGTCACAAAGTAGATCAGTAATCTGGTGACAGTTTATGACATGACAACAGTCAAGAAAGCATGTAAGACTGAAAAACAAGTTAATATATTTATACATACAGTAAATAGATACTATAAAATTAAAAGACATTTCTTTTAAATGTATAGTGCAGCTTTTTAATTAGGCAACAACATATGATAGATAGGACAGAACAAGATAGGCTATTAATATTCTTTCATTGCTCAAAAGTATTATAATATAAAAGGCTCCAATTCAGAGCGACACAAAGCGCTAATGCGCATCCTGTACACGGAATGATGCGCTTGAAGCAACATGGAGTCACAGCACGCAGCGCTGCGCTTCTCGTTGGAAAGTTCAGAACACAAAGGGAAAAGATATTGATATTAGATCTATGCAACAGTTTATTGAGCCTTTTCTTTTAAGTTTTACATTTCACTTATTGAGCACGTCGAGAACAATTCATAGCGCTCTCTATACTCCAGTGTTGTGATCTATCAGACACCCGGGAGAAAGTAACATGATTTAGAAACCGCAATAAACTCTAACAAGATATCGAAGTACAAAAATAAGTAAAAGAAGACTCAATTCAGTGGTCAATTTGTGTGCTGTCTGAGATGGGGGGGGTTCTGTGTGTGTACGCTGCTCTTTTATGTTATTTCTGCAAGGCTTTAAACACGAGCAACTGATAAACTTTAGTGACGATTCAGCACTGGTCCGATCGGGACAGTGACAACTCCTTAAACTGTCCCGAGCATCTTTCACAAGCTCTAAATGTAGTTTAAATGAGAATGAACGCGTTGGCGGTAATGCATAAACTGACGTTGCTTGAAAATGTGGAGAGTGTGAAAACAAAAGTAGCTCTTAAATGTATAAATGGTATTGATTTTTTTTACATGTTGCATCAATACATCGTATCATTTGAGATTTAATTGATGCATTGATCTATATCGATGTATTGCTACTCCCCTAGTCCTTGGCATCAAACTATGTGGAAAAACCTTGTCCTAGAGTTTCTGAAAGATTGGATGACTGAGTTGATAGGATTGAACCTTCCCAATCAGTATCCCTCCGTGCTGATACGTATAAGATAATAACTGTAGCTAGCCAATCAGATTAGAACTGCCAACATTTATACAAAGTTTAACTCTGCTCAGATTTGTTGCATGTTAAATCACTGTTAGAGTGAATGCCCCTCGAGGCAGAGACCACCTAATAACCTCATCTTTAACAAGGAGTCCATGACAACATGATTGTGTTCAAGTGCTTGAGATACAAGGAAGCTGTCATATTGTACCACCCTGTGCTTGAGTAACGCTTGTACACATCACTGTCTTTGACCCTGTCAGTGCTTATGTAGTGGTTGGTGTAATGTAAATGGTATGTTTGTATGTCATCGCCCTATGGATTTAACCCAGTGTAATGTATTTAAATCATATATAGTAGGATTTAGAGTTGAAGGTAAGCACTCTTCCGTAGTTTAATCCCAGTCCTTTAAAACCTGACTGGATCTCTTCTATAGCTTAATGATTTAAATTAGTGCCCTGCTGAGTCTTCAGGGAAAAGTCACTAGAGATTACTCTGTGGCCACGTGCACACTGCAGCTAAATTCGGTTGTCAATTCACCTTTTAGTGCTTAATCCTGTTCTGTGCACACTGTCCAATAATTTACAGCAATAACAACTGCTTTCTACAACCGAATTAACTCCCGAAAAAAGCAGGTAGTGACAACCGCATTTACAAAAATTCTACGCAGTGTGTGCTGAGCTGAACTGAGCGGTACGAGTCTGACTCGTGTTGCCAGATCTTGCAAGAAAATCAGCGAACAAGAACAAGTTCATAAAAAATGAAATAAATGTAAATGCTTTATGCTTAAAATAAGACCGAAATATCACAATCCACACCTGTACACTTTAATAACTCCATAAACTTTAAGCCAAGCTTAAACAACCCCAAAAAGCGCTTATAATTAGTGGACATGTCAGGGTTTTTTGTGGAAACTCTGAAAAAATGTCAGGGTTTCCACAAAAAAGTGACACAACTCTTTTCAACATTGATAATAATAAGAAATGTTTCTTGAGCACCAAATCAGCATATTATGATTTCTGAATGATCATGTCACTGTTCTTCTATATTGTATTTGAGATTTCAAGCACACAGCTGATTGCAGCTATCATGTTTTATTACATGTCGTCTCTGTTAGCACAGTGCTAATAACTTCCCAGCCTCAAATTCTCAGACGGTTGTGTGACTCGGCCTGTTGTAAATTGACACTGTAGTGACGCATACAATCTATAACCGGTCTGTACGTACTGGAAATGGCTCAGCCTTTGTGTCACCAGTTGCTCTGTCTCTCACTCTCTCAGAACAGACTGTCTGTCCTTGGGTTGCTAGGATATTAATGCCCAACATTATCCACTACATTACTCCTATCATTTCTCCTTAGTCATGGCAATATTATCGAGGAGTGATGTTTGGTTTCACTCTGGTGGTGGTTACATGAAGCCACAGAGATAGAAATGCCCCTTACAGAAACTTTGTGTTTTGTTGTTGTGTACTTTTTAAAATATGTTTTGTATTTATGTAATTTTCTTCTTATTATTATTTTTTTACAGTACAATTGTAGTGCTGCTATAATAATAATAGTAATAATTGTACTGTAAAATAAATGTTATTATTATTTATTATTAATATTATTACTGATACTACTAAATTAAAATATTAAACAAAATATTAAACATTACTGTTGTATACTATTATGTAATACTGTAATATAAATTAAAATGTAGTATTTATCTAATATTATTTTACAGTACAATTGTAGAGCTTTAATAGTAATAATAATAATAATTGTACTGTAAAATAAATTACTACTACTACTACTACTACTAATACTACTAAATTAAAATAATAAACAAAATACTAGAATGTACATTTCCTGAAGAAAATGTGAATGGTGCTTGCAGTGGCAAAACTCGCCACTCTTTATTTGTGGAATAAGTGGAAGAATAATAATAAGTATGCACAAGATTAAGAATGGAGCTTTGCCTTTGGCAAGCACCATTAATTAAACATTAGTGTTGAATGCTATTAATATGTAATATAAATAAAAGAAATAGTATTTATGAAGCTATTATTATTTTACAGTACAATTGGAGGACTATAATAATAATAATGTACTGTAAAATAAATGTTTTTATTATTACTAATACTACTAAATTCAAATATTAAACATTACTGTTGTATACTATTAATATGTAACACTGTAATATAAATTAAAATTTTGTATTTATGTGATTTTATTATTATTATTTTACAGTAGTAGGGCTGTAATAATAGTAGTAGTAATAATAATAAAAATAATAATAATTGTACTGTAAAATAAATGTGTTATTATTATTATTATTATTACTACTACTACTACTACTACTTCTAAATTAAAATATTAAACAAAATATTAAACATTACGGTTGTATACTATTAATATGTAACACTGTAATATAAATTAAAATTTTGTATTTATGTGATTTTATTATTATTATTTTACAGTAGTAGGGCTATAATAATAGTAATAATAATTGTACTGTAAAATAAATGTATTTTTTATTATTACTACTACTACTAAATTAAAATATTAAACAAAATATTAAACATTACAGTTGTATACTATTAATTTGTAACACTGTAATATAAATTAAAAATTAGTATATATGATACTATTATTATTATTTCACAGTACAATTGTAAAATTAAAATGCAGTTATTTATGGCTGTACATGTTAAACCATCAAGCTTTTGCTCATTTTATTTTGCACAGGCAAGCACATTTTCTTCAAAAAATCTACGTACTTAAAACAAGCAAAAATTGCATTATTACATTCCCAAAGCCTTGGTAAATAGTTTTTCCACAGCATTTAATCTTAATACATCCACAGCTAGTGTAATACTCATGTTTAGGTAGTCATGGTTAGCTGTTATCAAGAGCTTACTGAAGTTTTCTTTATATTTTGATCTCTGTCAACATTAGAATTGCGAGGTATGCTAATGCCTCCGCCTCAGCTAGCATCTGTCGCACCTCACTCTCGCTATTCTTCTGACCTGCTTCATCCTTAATCCTGCCTATTCAGAACTGGCCTCGCACAGTGTGGGTCCCTTTAGCTTTTGATGTCAGTCATCAACCCCCTTCCCAAGCCCTCTGTCCTGCTCTCTCCCAGCCTCTTCCTTTGGAATGCCCTCACTCTCTTTCTCCATCTTCACCCACTCTTTCCCTGCATATTTCACTCTCCAGGCCTCCCTGTTTTCTTCCTCTCTCCCCCTCACATGCTCTCTGTCTCTCTGCCTGTGGTGATATACATGTCAATGGACCAAACACAAAGGCTCTTTTCAAGCCTGCCTGGTTTGAATTCTTTCCTATAGGGCCCACTGACACACAGGTGGACTAAGAAGAGCAGGGACCCCTCTTACAGAGATGAAGCTCCTTTGTTATCTTACCTCTTATTTTCTAAATTCATCATGTTTCATCAACTATCAGAAATGGCTTGATGCAGGTAGTCAGTTCTTGACATACGGAGTGGATGCACTGATGGCTTGACTTTGTTGGTCTCTGGTGGTATCTTCTCACTCATGTCCATTTTTTTACTTTATTTATTTATTTTTGGTGATACAGGAGGAGTGAATCATACCTAAATATGTCCAGGTCATGTTTCACAAAAAAATAGCATCAATAAAAATGTTTATGTAACAAAGTATTCAGACACAATAATTTATAGTATATTATTTTTAAAAGCACTGTTAGGGGTTTTACTCCATTTTTAGTTCTAGACGTTAGGCTTACCACAATTGATCAATAATTGCGTTTCATCCCTTAAGCAGCCATCTGCTAACATCTGCCCGTCTCTTGTTAATTGCAGTTCCTGAGGACGTGTGCAGATGTCTTCCGGCTTGTGCCCTTTTTGGTCTTCATCATCGTTCCATTTATGGAGTTTCTGCTTCCTATTGCAGTGAAGCTTTTCCCAAACATGTTGCCGTCCACCTTTGAGACACAGTCCAAAAAGGTATGCTAACCTTTTGAGTTTTAATCCATAAAGACCTTAATTATATTTCTGTCCTAGTAATGCCTCTTATGCCAAAGTATGTGACATCATGTCATATCTCGCTCTCATGCTCGCTCTGTGTGTGTGTGTGTGTTTTGCAGGAGGAAAGGCTGAAGAAGGAGCTGAGAGTGAAATTAGAGATGGCCAAGTTCTTGCAGGACACAATTGAAGAGATTGCACTAAGAAACAAAGCAGCTAAAGGCAACGTGACCGAGGAGTTCTCCACTTTCTTTCAGAAGGTAAATCATGGTCTTACATGCTCATCCTAAAAAAAACAACTCTACTGCTTCTCCATGTGATTCAAAACTCAGCTCTGTATTGCCCCCATGTGGTCATGCTAATGAAGTGCTCTTAAGGCCAACTCACACCACACATACCCCTTTTCCACCAGCATGAACCGGGTCCTAGTTCAGAGCTAGTGCTGTTGCCAGTTCGGAGTTGGACCTTCTAAGAACCGGTTTGCCTTTTCACAGGCTAGAAAGCCACAAGGTCTTACGTCTCTGTATACGTCTCATCTTTCCCAGCAACGCTATTGCGGCAGCACCAAACACACCAACAATGGCGGACGTTGCATTACTATTGATGCTCATGGCTTTGCGGACTTACATCGGCATCCAAACACGATGAATCCAATGTGTTTGTGCAGCTCGCCGTAATTTGTATAGACAGAGATACAGTCGAGCTGCTATTATCTCGATTAGCTGCTATTTCTATTCACATGTTTGCATTTCGATTTCGAGTATATCAGTTACAGTACATGGCAAGTTTTCTAGAGGAAAAAAATCTCTCATCTAATGTTGTAAACTACACATGGGAGTCAGTTGGTACTATATATAATATATATAATACATATAATACTATAATATTGATTTACATACAAACACTTAAATTACACTCAATGATGTTTTTTATAATAAAGTTTAGAATTACATAATCATATTTCTACACCAATTAGTTTTTTTGAAATATAAACATTTAAATCGTGGCTGTCATAACTGATTTATTCAAACATGCATTAAATATTGAAGAACATTCAAAATTATAATGAATATGTAACGGTGCATAGCTATATTTATCAGAATGTTGCTTTCTAGAGCAGTGTTTCCCAACCCTGTTCCTGGAGGCACACCAACAGTACATGTTTTGGATGTCTCCCTTATCTGATCCATATATTTCTAGTCTTGGAGTTTCTACTAAGGAGCTGATGAGTTGAATCAGGTGTGTTTGATTAGGAAGAGTTGGAAAATGCATAGTGTTGGTGTGCCTCCAGGAACAGGGTTGGGAAACACTGTTCTAGAGAACACTTTTCTAGCTGATTAATGAGTTTATGGTCACTGGATATGGTTTTTCTGAGGTAAATGTGACGTTACGTGACATTGTTTAGGCTACAAGCTGATTTATTAACGTCTTTCCGATTTTGAAACACTGATTGAGCTATTACATGAGACATGATACGGATTTCGGTAAGTTGTACTGAATCTTTTAACATACCTTCAGATGTTTATTCATGTTTATTTCGACCTGTAACTGGTATAAAGCGGAGGAGAGGATGTTCACATGCGATCTGTCACGCCACATTAAACAGCACCAAAAAGGTATTTATTTTTTGAATCTCATAATAAGATAGACGTCATTTGAAATCTGAGACTTTGCTTTATATCAAAAGTAACAAAGCACAAAGATTAAAACCGACTAGACTAATCGATTCTTGGGATTTAAGGATCAATATCAATGTTTTGGTGCTACTTACGAACCACTTTTCCTGGTTCAGAGCTGGTGCTTTGGATGTCGAAAGACAAAGAACTGATTTGAAACTAGGCTCTGGCTCTAAACCAGCACTCAAACTGCTTTGGTGGAAAAGGGGTAACAGACAGATGCCAACAAACACAGACGATCAAGTTGGCTGCTGGATTTAGAATTTTATGCCCCAACAGACACCGACAAACTTCGAGGCAGAATGTCTTCATGTGTTATTTTTTACCTGAAAAGAGGGCATACAAAACGAAAGAGGTTGTGGTTGAAGCCACGGTTGCTGCGAGGGGAAAGACGGGGAGCATACTGTTTCATTAGAAAGATTAAATACTGCAGCTTCGATATTTGTTCACTGTTTATGGTTGCAGTGACAGTCATTTCTTAATTTATGTCAGGAGTGCAAAATAATCATTTGGTATCTTATGCTATTTTGAAACGCATTCATATTCAGTCACGTCTGCTGTGGTTTATTTGTGTTCACACAGCTGCACTAGTCCAAAACTGCAAATACTTGGAGAAATATTGATATGTTTAAACAAGCTATTAAGTATTCATTATACAGAATCATCATTTCTATTCATTCTCCACTGATTTATGCGATCTGATGACCATTGAGGTTTGGGGCATTTTCATATCAATAAAGGATGTTTACATTAGAGTGTGTCAGAGTTTGTTGGAAAATCATATCACACTGCTCAGACATTCCAAGACCCAACAAACGGCAATTGAACATGTTCAGTCAGGTGAAATCAAACCAACAAATTCCGACGAACATGTCTGGCGGTGTTTGTTGGCATCTGTCTGTGCAGTGTGAATTGGCCTTTGGATGAGACAATGCTCATAAGTGCTATGAATGGGAACTTCTTTTGTGGCAAACACTCTCTCTTCCCCATCCTATTCCCTTCCAGATTCGCGACTCAGGAGAGAGACCCAGTAATGAGCAGATCATACGTTTCTCTAAGTTGTTTGAGGATGAACTGACCTTAGATAATCTGACACGGCCGCAACTGGTGGCCCTGTGCAAGCTGCTGGAGCTGCAGTCCATTGGCACCAACAATTTCTTGCGCTTCCAGCTCATCATGAAACTTAGAGCCATCCGTGCAGACGACAAGGTTAGAACATGTCCTTACTCAGCTAAAGTTGTGTTGTGTCAAGACGGGTCTGCAATCGTATTGGCCAGAATGTCTATATCAGTTTGTTCCTAGCTGATTTCCTTGCACATGTGTGTGATTGACAGCTGATAGCAGAGGAGGGAGTGGACAGTCTGAATGTGAACGAGCTGCAGGCAGCATGTCGTGTGAGAGGGATGAGAGCTCTGGGAGTGACGGAGGAGAGACTAAGAGAGCAGCTTAAACAGGTAACACATGCTCCACATCACTCTATAATTATTACTTCCCAGTAGAGGTGTGACGAGACGGTTAGCTCACGGGACGAGACGAGACACGAGATTGAGTTCACGAGAACGAGATGAGACAAGATTTTTACACAGTATTTTTTAAGAAACCCTCAATGACGAAATGCATGACTAGAAAAATAATCTGCAGGTGCATTTGAAATATTTTAACTAATCATCTTGTAATGAATGTCATTTCAGTTCTACTTTATGATAGAGCTGCACGATTAATCGTAAAAATATTGCAATCTCGATTCAAACACCCACGCAGTCTTATTTTATTAATGACAAGGATTCGCCCGCGTCATTTAAACCTTTGACAAAATCATACAGGAACGTGTTCGTTCAGCTGCGCTGATCCATGTTTTTTATTTCTTTAAAAAGCAAAACGACAGTGGAGGCATGATGTAAATGTAGCGTTGGCATATTCTATCCTAATTTCACCCTGACACACCTGGCACAAGATCTCATCACACCCCTACTTCCCAGTAATTTGCCTTCTCATCATGTATTGCACATTTCTGATCATGCCAGTGGTTGGAGCTTCACCTCAATCAACACATCCCCACATCTCTGCTGCTGCTGTCCCGAGCCATGTTCCTGCCAGACACACTGTCCCCTGCAGACCAGCTTAAAACCACACTACAGAACCTGCCAGAGATCATGGTATGTACACAGTACAGATGGTCGATGCAGTATATCCTATATTTGCAATAAATATAGGTTAGGTTCATGAAAAATGTATAGTCATATACATACAGTCAATGCTTCAGATTTTTCTGGTGAAATGAGAGTGTGTTTTGTGTGCTTTCACAGGCTAAAGAAGCGCAGATGAAGGTGGCAGAGCTGGACTTCTCTAAAGTGGACAACAAGACCAAGCTGGAGGCCACACTACAGGAAGAGGCAGCCATCCGAGAGGAAAACAGAGAGCGGGAGCTGGAGAGACTGGCTGATGCTGCGGAGAAAGTGAAGGAACTGGCCGCACAGGTCATTACAGTCACTTTCAGTCTGGCAGTGTTACCTGTAATGTAGTTGAAATGTTTATGAAGGGTTCATATATATATATTTTTTTTGGCAGACGCTTTTATCCAAAGCGACTTACATTGCATTATACTATACATTTGTATCTGAGTATGTGCAATCCCTGGGCTCTAACCACTGAGCTACAGGAAAGATATATATGATATATATATGTTCACAGGAGGTTGAGATGGTGGCGTTGGAAGCAGAACGACGGGTGGATGCAGAACATGCCCTCTCCAATGTAGACGTGGCCATCCATTCAGAAACACTACGAGATACTGCACCTGTGCTGGAGGGTATTAAGGTAACAAACTCAAAAAAAATAAATAAATGAGACAGAAATTTTCTTTCTTAAATCTGTTTAAACTCTGGAGATGTGTTGTTAACGCTTTTATTAAACATTATTAACAAGAAATAAAACCAATTACTAAAATATTTACTTGAAAACACAATGTGATGAACTTTGTAAATGTGCACTACTTTTCAAAATTTGGGGGTCAGTAATTTTTTTAAGGAATTATTTTTATTTTAAAATTTGTTTATTGAATTATATTGAATAAAGTTCAAAAGAATAGCATTTATAACATTTTAAATGACATTAAAATGTTATAAATGCTGTTCTTTTGAAATTTATTCATTAAAGAATCCTGAAAAAAAAAAGTATCGCAGTTTCCACAAAATATTAAAACAGTTATTTAAAATTGTAATATTTCATAGTATTACTGTTTTGACTGTAAACATTAAAACAATCTTACTGACCCCAACCTTTTGAACGGTAGTGTTCTTTACTAATGAAATGTTAAGGATTATAAAATAATATTTGTTAATATGAGTAATGAAAGCTATCAAAAAGTAATTTTATAACCCTTTTAATGCAAGTCTGTCCACTCGAAGGCCATTTTGGCAATACCTTTAGGCAGCTATTTTCTGTTTTGATAAAGGAACTTATTTATTACCAAGATACCAAATATAGCCCCATTCTGCTTGAATGGGGAAAAACAGAATCATCCAAAGCTACTAATATATTTTTTTGTACTACGATACCAAAAATGGTTTAGCTGGACCAACCGCATCTTTTTTAGTGAATGATTTCAGCTAATGCACTCACACTTTCCAGAGCAATAAGATGAGGCAGGACTTAATTTGTACAGTTCTTTGCAGTTTATGCGACAATAATTCTGATGATGATATTAAGCTCTGCATACCGTCTCTGGTGTTACTGATGACTGTGTTTGTTGTACAACAGGATCTTGTGCTGTCATGTCACAGGAAATGCTCTTTCTCTGTCTTTGTGTGTTGTGTATTATTTTGCGTGTTCATTTCTCCAGTTCAAGCAGTGGCAGAGGTATCTGCACATTCAGGTTAGATGCTGAACTGCTCCCCATCTGGAGACCACCACACTGATGCTCTGCTCTCCTAGTCACTTTGCTGTGTGCTTTCCCATCATTTAAAGTTTCATAATCTGAACTGTTGGTTTAGGGTTATGCTTAGACTCTTGTAAGGCTTGTTGTTTTCAGCATAACGGGTATAAGAAAAAAAATGACTGAAACAAATGTACATACTGAATACAGTGATTTGAAAGAGCAGAATTCGTGTGTGGTGATGCCTGCGTCCTCCTTCCCATTTCACCTCAACTCTCTGTCCCTTTATGCGTATGCGTGAGCCTGTAGGACAGCGCATATGAAAGTTGCAGAAAATCCTCATGGTTGTGTGTCTTATGTGGCTCAGAGGCCAACTAAATAAGCCTTACGATGTGTTTCAGTTGGTTTTAGTCACCTTTCTGTAATCACTTTTGCTGTATGGAAGACCTTCCTTTCCTCTGACTGATCCTCTTATAAAAGAGAAACCACTTTATGTCTCTGCATCAGTGTTGGGGAGTACCTTAACTACACTTTTCAAAAGTGTGACCGTAGTTGAAATGTTTTCAAACCAGCGTTGCTTTTCCAATTACAAGTTACACTACCATTCAAAAATTTGGGGTCAGTACGATTTTTTTTGTTATTATTTTTTAAGAAATTAGTACTTTTATTCAGCAAGGATGCATTCAAAATGCATGCTGTTCTTTTGAACTTTATATTCATCAAAGAACTTTATATTCATTTATTTTTTATTTTGAAAATACATTTTAAAATGTTGAAATAGAAAACAGTTCTTTTAAAATAAATTAAATTTCCTCGCTAAAAGTATTTGTTATGGACTTTATCTAATTTCTGGAATTTGCACCAAAAAGTCCACCATTGATTCAAAGTTTCCCCAACACTGCTGGGCATGTATGTAAATGTGTGTGTTCTCAAGAGTGAGTGTTGATGGACACTGTGTGCATCATTTTTCAGGGGGAGGAAATCACTAAAGAGGAGATTGACATGCTGAATGATGCCTGCACCAAACTGAAGGAGCAGAAGAATCTCCTCACCAAAGAGAAAGAGGAGCTGGAGGACCTAAAGGATGATGTGCAGGAGTACAGCGAGGTGTGTCTGCCGAGAGAGAGAGTCTTAAAAAAAAAAACTGTTCATTTCGTTCATAAACATTTAAACGTGTGATCCACTGTGTCTCTCTACAGGACTTGGAGGAGATAAAGCGAGAGCTATCCAAGACGGGACAGGAGAAAGTGGTGGAGGAGTCTAAGGCAAGTCAACGTCTGTCAAAGCGAGTCAACCGCATGATTGGCAGAATGGATAAGATCATCACTGAGCTGGAGAAGGACAAGGTGGTGCTAGACGGACAGATGGACAGCAGCACCACACCACCAATTGGGTAAGAGACCTTGATTTGCTGTTCGAATGGAATTGGGTTAAATGCTGATTTTCGTTTCCGTGTGCGAGTGCATGTGAGTATCCACTTTACATCATCAGTAATGCATGATGAAGTTGTAATCAACACAGTAAAATGGTGGTGGAAGAATAACTTTTGTGAACACAAACCAAAAAAAGGGTTCCCAGTCCAAATAAAAATATTTTTTGTTGTTTTTTAGATTGTTCTTTGAGAAACATAGTGACTTGCCAAGGTAAGGACATGAGTGACCGCTCGCCTTCTGTTTTGTTTCCTCATCAAAAGAATTAACTTGGATTTAACACTAGGGATGCACCGAAATAAAAATACTGGGCCGAAACCGAAAATTCTGGATCAGAAATATCAGATTCTACCCCGTACGCTGAATCCCTGCATGTCTTCTATCAGACTGAGAGTTTGACTGAGAAAGCCAGGGAAGAAGCAGGAGCAGGACACAAAGTGATGATAATAAAAAGAACCGAGTTTATTGAATAATCTTAGTTGCGTATGTTTCAATCTCAGACTTCGTCTAGATGTTACACTATTCAATGCTCTGACTTTGTCTGACCAGTACAATTCCAACAAGTGTTATTATACCAAGGGAAAAACAGTGAAATATTACTGCTTCACAACATCGTCAAAAACCTTGAAATGTCTCCTATCTCCTACTTGTAAAGACAAACATCCCTTAAAACCACACAATCATGAGAGTTTGCACGGGCCGTGAGCAACTGAGCGGAGAATTAGCGGAGCGGAAAAGGAATATTGAGCGGAGCGTCACACCACAGAATGATAACAGCTAGAGCGAGAGTGAAACCTGAGCGTTGAACGCTGAGGGGCTCATATTTTTTCAGCCGTTTTTCTCTTTTAGCTAAAAATCGAAAATGCCATTTTTGGCAGCCAAAATTTCAGTGCATCCCTATTTAACCAAATACTAAATATTTGAGGAGGTCTGAAGTGTGATTTCATTTGATTTAATATTTTAATCCATCATCGGTTTGCTTGTCATTTCTTTTACTAGTCTTGTTTATTTCATTAAATGCTGGTTATTGATTTAATCAGTTGTACGATTAGGATTGTTCTCTGAAATCTTACTCTTGTTCACTCATGTTCATTGTTCTCTGTTGCAAGTAAAACATGGATTACTTATTGTAAAGGGTTAGTTCACCCAAAAATGAAAATTCTGTCATTAATTACTCACCCTCATGTCGTTCCAAACCTGTAAGACCTTCGTTCATCTTCGGATCACAAATTAAGATAAGATGAATGAAGGTCTTACAGGTTTGGAGCAACATGAGGGTGAGTAATGACAGAATTTTCATTTTTGGGTGAACTAACCCTTTAAGGCCTTTATTTTAGTCCTCTGTGAAACTACAAATAAGGCTTGTATGATTTAGTGAAAAATTCTTAAAGATTTGAGAATCACTTTCTAACTACTATTAGTAATGACTCCAAAAGCACTCTCAAACGTCTCTTCTGGGAACCCTGCACGGCATGCTATTGGTTGATTAGTGAACTTACTCGTCCTCCACCATCATACCTGCTGTGTTATCGAGCAACTGTTTCCTGTATGCAGTGTGCTCTTGTCCTACAGGGAGAATCTGATAAGCATCAACGAGCTCATTACAGTCATGAAGCAGATCCAGAGCATTCCTGAAGACAAGCTGCTCAGAATCACAGACGCTCTCGACGAAAACAAAGATGGCAAGATAGACCTCGATGATGTCCTCAAGGTAACAAGATGGGGCTCATTGATTTTCCCTCTTATTGAATCAGCATTTTAGCTTGACGTTGACATTTATCTGGCGTGTGTGTGTGTTAGGTGGTAGAGCTGATCGATAAGGAGGACATCGATATCTCCACCAACCAGGTGGCAGAGATCATGGTGATGCTGCAGAAGGAGGAGAAGTTGGTGGAGAAGGAGAAAGCCAAGGAGAAGGTCGAGAAGGAGCAGGCAGCTAAACTCCAAAACTAGACTTGCCGTGTGGGGAATAGAAAAGATCCTGAAGCTTTTTGAGGTCTATTAATATGTTAATGAGATTCCGAGTGAGGCTAAAACCAGTGCTGACCTCCGCTCTGTATTCATATATATGAACAAACTTTGCTTTGTTCAAATTCGACTATTTTGTAATGAATGAATTGAGGAGAAATTTATTTATTAGAAGGCAAAAGTAATTCAGTATAGAGTGCTGTACTGAAACCGTGTCCAGGAATTAAGTATCAGTTCCCACAATTTATCAATTTGTTCCCTTGTTTTAGGTAAATCGTGTTGTACTAATTAGTTTCCCATGATTTATTGATTCATTCCTTCGCTTTTGTTAAATTGTGGCCACGAAGTAGCACAACGTGGAATGAATTAATAGGTTGTGGCTACAATTTTTAATTTTTTCCCCCCTCAAATGTCATGTGCGGGGTGCCGTAAATTCAGAATATTTGTTCATTTGTTCTCAAAAAGGCCCTCTTAAAGGTGAAGTGGGTAATTTCTGCGCCACTACTGGTACAAAACAAACTGTTTGTTTGAGCAGACTTGTTGGGCTGGACATAATGCCATCATCTCAACCAATAGTGTGAGATTGGGGTGGAACTATCAGTCATTATTTTTGTGGCACAGAAATTGCACACTTCAACTATAAGATCTAACTATATTACCATAATTTTACACCATTTTCTGAGATCTAAGGTCATTTCCTCTCTTTGCACATTACACCACCTGTCACCATCATTCCACTGCTCATCCAGTTTGATTTAGTTGTATGTTTATTTCTTTTCAGTTCAAAATCCATTTTCATGAGATTCTTGAATGTTGCTCAGAAGATATTATTATCACACTCATGTTTATTCAATAACCAAAGAAGGTTTGTTGCAGATGTTATGCTTCATTTATACTTGTACATACACATTCAAGCCACCAAGCACTGCAGCTTTATGTCACACAGCAAAGGTCTGAAGTAGTATTGAGATGTGTATCTTCAGCACTTGAGCTTTATTCAGAGCAGAAGTTTTTGTACTGACTTGAAGATGGTAGCAGAGTTAGATAGTTTTTGATGTGTTTTTTTTATTCAGCTTTTATCTTGGATTTATTTCAGCATCACATTTACATTGTGGCCTTAGCATTCAAAAATCCCTTAAAATAATCTCAAGGGAATAAATTGAGATATAATATAGCTATATTAATATTTAACAGTTCAACATTTCTAGTATTTGTTGTATGCTAACAGTAAAACTGTGACGCTTTGAGCACCTTTGAGTGGATTCCCAAACACCTCTGATTGGGCATTGTAATTGTAGCCAATCACAGACATATCTGATGAGCGCGTGAGCACAAAAGCCAATCAGAGGTGTTTACGAATCCACTCAACAGCGCTCAAAGCATCACATTTTTAAAATTTTAGTAGCGACTTGATATCGCGGTCGGTACTTTTGACAGCACTCTGTGCTTTGGCCGTCTCTGTTAGCTGTCTTGGATTAATGATAGATGAAGAGTGTTTGTGAATATTTGTATGTGTGAAAGAGTACCTGGGAACCTGAAAGGAAAAAGATGGAGGTCAGTGCAGACAGAATCAGGGTACAGCTCAGCCATCCAGTCAGTATGTGGCCTGGATGATCGCTTATTCCTTACATGGAGAGAGCGGCAGCAGTTGTTCCCATTGCAGAGCACCTACACTAACTGGAATGTGTCGATCAGCACGAAACTCGCACGCTTACTGGTGGCGTGAGTCTGGTAGCGTAGTTTCACAGGGCACATAAGGCAGGGAATACATCATCCTAACCCTAAACATGTCATGGCGAGGGGACCAGCATGTCTAACCTCAAAGCACTGTTCCTGTGCTGCGTCTCAGACAGAGTGTCTAGGTGCCTGTTTCACATTGTGTCCCTTAAAGGAATAGTTCACCAAAAAAATGAAAATTTGGTCATTATTTGTCCACCCTCATGTCGTTCCTAACCTGTTTGAGTTTTTTATTCCGTAGAACACAAAGTGAGATGTTTAGCAAAATGTACTCGCTGCTCTTTTCCATAAGATAAAAAAGGTCATAATTGTTTGTAACAACATGAGGGGGAATAAATGATGACAATTTTTATTTTCGGGTGAACTATGCATTACTTACCTAGGGGACCCTTAATTAAAGTAATGGCATTTAGGCCTTAAACTATATTCATGAATTAGTATTACCATACCGTACGATAGGAAAAAGTCCATGTTTTTTGTTTTTATTGAGTATTTTATGCTAATGTGTAATTGCACTATATTCAGAGCTTTAATTTTCCTATTAGGCGTGTCAATCTAGACTCAGGAAGATGCTTGTAATATCTGTTTGCACATTGAGAGATATTTTGGGGAAACACACACTTGAATTTTTAAAGTGGTAGATATATGATGAATATTGTGGAAAGGTATAAAGATACCTTATTGTGTTTTGTTTTGCGATTTTTAAATTGAGTTCTCTGATTAATTTATAAAAGATGGTGCATAGTGCACATAAAAGTGACCACAGACTGAATGGATTAAAGATACAATGTAATTATCCCTGGAAAGTAATTAATTAACTGCTTAAGCTAATTTAAATGGATTAAATATATTATTTATTTTCCCCTTATGAGGCCTGTACATTGTGTCTTTCATAGTATTTTTTTTTGACCATTCTGTATTTTTTTAGAAGGTTCAAAACCTAAATACTGTTATGCTAGTTAACTTGTAGACTGAAAAATGGGTGGAAATGAGGGTGATATGTGCAAAAAGGTTATTGAAAATCAGTATGACGCAAAATAAGAATTTTATTTTATTGTTCATACTGCCTATGTAAACATACCATTTACATACAAGTGGTTCCAAAGTCAAATAAAATCAAACCGATCTCTAAGTTGTATACTATTTGTCCCCTTTATTTTTGACTTATGCATTTCATGTTTCATATGTCTTTTTGTCTTATTTTTTTATTATTATTTAAGTGCTTTGATCCCCTATGCTTTTTCACTCCCCTGTTGCGTTATTCACCCATTATCACTGGCAGCATGGTATCAGATCCACCTTTTTTTGTAGTAACAAAATAAAGCAATAAGCCCTGTGAAGCCGTGGTTTACAGTGAATTTATAACGGCTAAGGGGCGTTGTTAGGCACGACGTGGAGCGAAGTCACTAAATTCACTGTAAACCACGGCTTCACAGGGCTTATTGCTTTTATAAAACGGTTACCACACAATACAAATATTAAAGCCAAAAAACATGTAATATATAATGTAATATAATGCAACTTTCATGAAGTAAAATCATTAAAAGGCTTTCTTCCGCTGGAAAAAAATAGTCCCTGACCGTGAACAGCAACAGAAGTTATATTATTACACCATTAGATGGCGGCAAAGATTGTTTTTATGAGCGAGTCACTCGGTCGCAAAAACTTTTATGTAAATGACAAATGCTTTGACTAGCACTGTCAGTGTCAACAGGGCATGGGAAAACCCATTAAATGATGTTAAAAGGACAGGATCGCAGCGGACATTCAAACTGATTTTTTATTATGATCATAGGACTGACCTGAACACTCGGTCACTCGATATCTCTCTCACAATTCTCTTTTGCATAATGCAGTAGGCTTCATTGAACAAAATCAATCGAGAACAAACATGATTACGTTACTAAGAGTGGTTGCTAAGACAGACGCAGCGATACTTATGTAATGCGGTCAGTTGTATGTTTTCGGGAATTTTACAATGGCTTCGAACGCAGCTCAACCAATCAGAATCAAGGGCTGGAACTATCCGTTTTTTCAAGTGTAACTTGAATTTAGGTCCAGTTGGATGATGGTCTGCCAATGTTAGTCCATACAGCTTTGCAGTAAAGGTTTTTATATATATATGTACACTACCGTTCAAAGGTTTGGAGTCAGTAAGATTTTTTAATGTTTTAAAAGAAGAATCTTCTGCTCACCAAGCCTGCATTTATTTGATTAAAAATATAAAAAACAGTAATATTGTGAAATATTATTCCAATTTAAAACAGCTGTTTTCTATGTCAATATACAGTAAAGTGTAATTTATTCCTGTGATCAAAGCTGAATTTTCAGCATCATTACTCCAGTCTTCAGTGTCACATGATCCTTCAGAAATCAATCTAATATGATGATTTGATGCTCATGAAACATTTATGATTATTATCAATGTTGAAAACAGTTGTGTACTTCGATGAATAGAAAGTTCAAAAGAACAGCATTTATTTAAAATAGAATATTTTCTAACATTATAATTGTCTTTACTGTAACTTTTGATCAGTTTAACTCATCCTTGATGAATAAAAGTATTGATTAATTTTATTTCTATCCCCCAAAAATAAAATTAAAATTCTTACTGACCCCAAACTTTTGAACGGTAGTGTTTAATGTTACAAAAGATTTAGATTTCAGACAAATGCTGTTCTTTTGAACTTTCTATTCATCATAGCATCATGAAATAAAAATGTAAATAACTGTTTTCAACATTGATAATAATCATAAATGTTTCTTGAGCATCAAATCATCATATTAGATTGATTTCTGAAGGATCATGTGACACTGAAGACTGGAGTAATGATGCTGAAAATTCAGCTTTGATCACAGGAATAAATTACACTTTACTGTATATTGACATAGAAAACAGCTGTTTTAAATTGGAATAATATTTCACAATATTACTGTTTTTGTTTGTATTTTTAATCAAATAAATGCAGGCTTGGTGAGCAGAAGATACTTCTTTTAAAACAAAAAAAAATCTTACTGACCCCAAACTTTTGAACGGTAGTGTATATATATACACAAAGCTGTCAGAAACACCTACTTGAACAACTGCTCAAGTTCAAAAGTGAAAATACGATAGACAAAAGACGATACAGGAGTGTTGGAGAGTCACGTTTAAATTGAGCTAGACTAATATATGAGATTAAATGGCAGAGAAGTCCAGTTAGACTGCACTGTGCTTTGTTATTAGATATTTTTTTAGGATATATTTTTATAGGAATGAAAGGATATTAATTGAAATTTAATTGAATTCTATTTAATGCACATTCCCTGTATTTCTAATTAAGATGCCTTGTTCAGTTTGAGACTGCACAAATTTAATTAGATTCTGATTGCAACTGAAAGCATTTACTTTATATTTCTGTATTCAGACCTTGAAATCAAAGTTTATTTTGGTCTACAACAAAAATCATTTTATCTTTATTATTATTTTTTTTAAGATTATTATTATTATTGAAAATGGCTCATTCTTGACCTTCTCTTATAATGCAACAGAACGTTTGACTTTGTTTCATAACTGGACTGTTTTTAAGATTTACCTGGTAAATTTAAGATTTATAAGGTTTTAAAGCAAGGTATGTTAAGGCCCTATACTGATTTTATATTTGAAGAGTAGCAATATTTGCCAGACCACATGGTGGTGCCATAGTCTTAGACAATAAAGGTAATCACAGCCATATCAACATGTTCCTGTTTGCATATGACATATTCATATAGTTAACCCCAAATTGGTTGCATCATAGAGTATAAATGCAGACGTTATACATGTTCAAACACCAGTTCGGTGCATTCATATGAGTTGATCACTGGACAAACTAACAACAGACTATCACAACTGTAACAATTCATACAGTTTGATACACAAGCACTGCAGAAAAGAGACTTAACAGTCAGCCTATCAGAAGTGTCTTTAACTCAAACAGTCTGACATCCAGACTAAAAAATGATGTGAAATTATGCCGTCTACAATAATAACCTTTAAGGACTTGAAGTAGGCTGAATAACTGGAGGGAGAGTCACAGTAAATCATGTTGCCCTGTAAGTAAAGCCATGTGGGCTGGTAAGAGGACGTTGCTCTGTATATAAGAGGGCTTCTTGTTTGTACTGACACCTGAAGTTCAACAGCTCTTCTCTGGCCGGGCAAGTTTATATTTTAGGTGTTGCGTGGTGAAAGATTACATATATTGTATATATTGAATGTTGCTTAGAGTCACTTTATAGACATAAGTGCCGAAAACAATGTAAAAACATTAAATGGTGCATGCTTTATGTTAAGTTCAATAGGCAAGGGACTCTCTCTCTCCCTATTTTTGTACTCATAAAACATGTGAGCAGACATGGAGAACTTGCTAAAGACCATGCTCATCTACAACATCTAATTCTCTTATTCTTAATATAATCTCTGTGTTAAGCAGATTCTAACATGATCAAATAGCACTTGTAGCTTTGTATTGATCGCATTTTGTGAAAAAAGATCAAAAATAATAATATTAATGCACTGAATTTAAAGCTGCTGTAAGCGATCTCGACTATCACATTTTTGAATACGGTCTTGTAAACAAAAAATCTGACCAATCAGAACATTTGGGAGGCGGGGTGGCCATTGGAGACCCTTGGAAAAAGGGATGAGTAGAAAAACCTGCTTGGGATTAGTCATTATTTTAGCAATTCCATAGACCTTAGTCAGGTTAGACGCTATGTTGAATTTAACCCGTATGAAAATAAGGCTTTGAGGGATAGACTTATTTTTTACAATGTCAAGCACAGTGTTGGGGTAACGCATTACAAGTAACTAGAGTTACGTATTCAGATTACTTTTTCAAGTAACTAGTCAAGTAACGCATTACTTTTTCAATTTACAACAAAATATCTTTTTCAAATAAGTAACGCAAGTTATTTTTTCACATTTATTGACTGCAGCTCTCCTGTCCCCATATTGAGAGAAATAAAGTGCAGAGGTGTTGCAAACCTGTAATAATTAACTGTATTACATTACACAAATATACTTTATGTATTTAATCTCACTTTATTAACCAATGTCTTTGCTGCTGACCTTCAATGATCTAATTCAACCATACTAATAAGCAAAAATGACTTTAGATTAGATTTAGAAATAAGAGTGTTGAACTTTCGTCTCCTGAATCCTATTCTTCTTTAATGCAGAACAGGGTTGCCAGGTTTCCACAACAAAATTGCTCCTCAAAACTAGCCAAAAACTAGCCCAATCGCATTTCGGGGGGTTCCATGGTAAAAATCGCTTTTCGGGGGGTAAAATTCGCAGGGCTCCCCTGGTAAAATTCACATTCCAGGGGCTAATATCATGTTATTATGGGTCGATTCAACCCGCGGACATGAAAAACAACCCCCGGCAACAGTGTAAAAGTAGCTCAATTCCACGGGAAAACCGCGGACTTGGCAACACTGATGCAGAATGGCAGCACAGCTGAAAGGTTTATTTGAGCTGCGCCCTCTACTGTACAGCCTTAAATATTTCCATTTCCTTCAGCCTGAGGCTTATTCATTTCACTTTTGGTGTGAAAGTTCCTTACCATTTGCCAAAAATATAACTTTTTTGTTGTTATTAAAAAACAAACAAGCAAGCCCAGCCCAGGTGAGAAAAGGTAACGCAAAAGTAATGTAAAACATTACTGTAACACATTACTTTTCATCAAAAGTAAAAAACGCAATTAGTTACTTTTTTAAGGAGAAATGCAATATTACTTTTCCAAACACTGGTCAAGCACTGTATAAAGGTCCTAGATTTCATAACTTTCAAAACTCTTAAAAATGTTTTTTTTTTTTTTTCGGAAATATGTTTAGTCAGCTTAACAATCAGCATGTTGTTAAACATCAGTACAATCCATTGAACGCACTGTACTTCTATCCCTCACAGCCTAATTTTCATTCCTGTCAGAAAATAAAAATGGCACTACCCTGATTAAGGTCTATTAGATCCCATATTGATGCAGGAATTTCTTTCATTTGGACTTTCTCCAGAAGAAAATGGTGCTTGGTTGCTTTTTTTTCTTCATATATTTGTACCAGAGAATGTTTGAGAGCATGTATGAAGAGTTTACATCAGTCAGAGGTCTCTCATCACGCTGAATCACTGTAGCAGCTCTGTATTACTCATATTGCACTGTATAGCACTTTCACAATGCTTTTCTGAGTGTTTGGACTGACTGTTGAATGTACTTTAGTGCAATGAAAGAACCATCATTTTGCTAAATGAAATGATCAATAATGAATTTTCATTATGCACAAACACAAATGTACATGCTTCCGTTATTGGAAGCCTGTTTCTACCTCAGAGTGAAAAATAAATGGTTTAGGCTATATCTCGAAATATGACTTTTCGATATGATTTCACAATTACCTTTTTTATAACTCTGAGGTAGAAACGGCTTCCTTATATTCTATAGATTATGCTGTTTTATTTGTTTCATGTTTCTAAACTGCTTCAGAATTGTGCAAAAAGACATGGCGTGTCAATGCAAAATGTCAGTGTGTGTAAGTTCTTTAGTGTGCACTTGTGTCGACCTGAGATGGAATTACACATTGAATAAAACTGTTTTGAAATTTTGTCTTTGGAGAGACATGTTTTGATGGGAAAAAGTTCTGTCTCTTTTTGAGAATGCAGTGGAAAGAGTGCATGGAGGCTGGAGAATGCTCACGGAGCAAACATTTACACTAGACTTACGACACTGAGATGTTGCTGACGTCAGGAAAGAACACTCCACTTCATTCTCTCCAGCTCGCTTGGCACACACTATACTGCGGGGCACTGAGACTTCAGCTGGGCATGACGAGCACAGCCGTGTTGTGTTGCGCTTCTGTTTAAACAGAAGTTGACATGCTAGACTCTTGCTCTGGAGAAGCTTTCGGGTCAGTTTGGGATGATTGAGGGTGGTGGGTGTGTATCAAAGGCTCAAGGTTTGACTGGTTAGACCTGTTCGCACCTGCTGATAACTATACACCCTGTGTGGGGAAAAGCAAACAAAAAAAAATGCATTGATTTCCATTCAGAAGTAGCCATATATTGTGAGTAAATAAGCTCAACACAGCATTCTCCAGGTATAGACCTGGTATTTGGTAAGATGGGGTCATTTTTTTCTCTTGACGATAGATGGCACTCATCTCAACACATTTAATGAATGGCTATGCTCTTCTTAATTTTGTCATTTCATCTAAATATCATCATTTGTGAGATTGACCCCTGGTTTCACAGACAAGGCTTAAGCTAGTCTTGGACTAAAATGCATGTTTGAGCTGTTTTAACTGAAAGGAACTTGAACTGACATGTCTTAAAATATGTCAGTGCCATTGTTTTGTCTCAAGATGCAGTAATGTTTTATCTAGGGTACATTTATAAAAGCAACTTAAATATCCTAATTGAACTAAGGCTTATTCTAAGCCCTGTCTGTACAACCAGGCCTTAGTCAGTCGAAACTAAAAGTTTTGAGGTTAAATGATTTAATTTTATTTCTCTGGAAAATAGCAATCTGTGACATTTTTTATGTTAATTATCAAAGTTTTTGGTGTCTATTGGGTAAAGTGGGATTTGTGGACACAATCATTTTTTAAGATTTGTGGAGTAACAATTTTTTTTTTTTTTTTAAGTGAAAAGTCAGAACTAGATCCTAAGATAAGATGGCCTGAATGGCATGTTATTATTAGTAGTTACATTTGGTAACACTTTATTTTACAGTGTCCATGTTACACGTTACATGTACTTACTGCAGTAATAACAGTAAATTATGCATATTACATGCAACCTAACCCTAAACTAAACTATATTCCTAACTTTAACCCTATAGTAAGTACATGTTGTTAATTATATGTAACCTTATTTTTAATTTAATATTTTTTTGTAATTAATGGGGTTATGGCATATCTTCATTTAAAAATGGGCAATTCAATCTTTATATGTTCATATACGTTAATATAAGTCATGAGAATAAATTTAGCTTTCAAATGAATCTTTTTTTACTGGGATTCTGCTTTGTCTGTCATCATAATTGATCAGTTATTCAACTAAATTGTCAAAACACAATTTTAAATTGATATAGTTGATATATAATGATATCAAAGAATGATTTCAAAAGTCATTTATAGTACAAGCTTCCCTGGGGGTTTCTTGCCCCAGGTAGGGGGCACTTATGATGGCATCTTGAATCATTTTGTGCTATGACAACTAAATTAGCAAATATTTCTATTTGTTTCCCTTAAAGGGATAGTTCACCAAAAAAATGAAAGTTATGTCATCATTTACTCACCTTCAAGTTGTTCCAAACCTGTATGAATTTGTTTCTTTTGCTGAACACAGAAAACAAAAGAAGATATTTTAAAGAATGTCGGTAACCAAACCGTTTCTGGTCTCCATTGACTTTCATAGTATTTTTTTTTTTTTCATACCATGGAAGTCAATGGGGTTCATCAACTGTTGGTTACCGACATTCTTCAAAATACACTCACCTAAAGGATTATTAGGAACACCTGTTCAATTTCTCATTAATGCAATTATCTAATCAACCAATCACATGGCAGCTGCTTCAATGCATTTAGGGGTGTGGTCCTGGTCAAGACAATCTCCTGAACTCCAAACCGAATGTCAGAATGGGAAAGAAAGGTGATTTAAGCAATTTTGAGCGTGGCATGGTTGTTGGTGCCAGACGGGCCGGTCTGAGTATTTCACAATCTGCTCAGTTACTGGGATTTTCACGCACAACCATTTCTAGGGTTTACAAAGAATGGTGTGAAAAGGGAAAAACATCCAGTATGCAGCAGTCCTGTTGGCGAAAATGCCTTGTTGATGCTAGAGGTCAGAGGAGAATGGGCCGACTGATTCAAGCTGATAGAAGAGCAACTTTTACTGAAATAACCACTCGTTACAACCGAGGTATGCAGCAAAGCATTTGTGAAGCCACAACACGCACAACCTTGAGGCGGATGGGCTACAACAGCAGAAGACCCCACCGGGTACCACTCATCTCCACTACAAATAGGAAAAAGAGGCTACAATTTGCACGAGCTCACCAAAATTGGACAGTTGAAGACTGGAAAAATGTTGCCTGGTCTGATGAGTCTCGATTTCTGTTGAGACATTCAGATGGTAGAGTCAGAATTTGGCGTAAACAGAATGAGAACATGGATCCATCATGCCTTGTTACCACTGTGCAGGCTGGTGGTGGTGGTGTAATGGTGTGGGGGATGTTTTCTTGGCACACTTTAGGCCCCTTAGTGCCAATTGGGCATCGTTTAAATGCCACGGCCTACCTGAGCATTGTTTCTGACCATGTCCATCCCTTTATGACCACCATGTACCCATCCTCTGATGGCTACTTCCAGCAGGATAATGCACCATGTCACAAAGCTCGAATCATTTCAAATTGGTTTCTTGAACATGACAATGAGTTCACTGTACTAAAATGGCCCCCACAGTCACCAGATCTCAACCCAATAGAGCATCTTTGGGATGTGGTGGAACGGGAGCTTCGTGCCTGGATGTGCATCCCACAAATCTCCATCAACTGCAAGATGCTATCCTATCAATATGGGCCAACATTTCTAAAGAATGCTTTCAGCACCTTGTTGAATCAATGCCACGCAGAATTAAAGCAGTTCTGAAGGCGAAAGGGGGTCAAACACAGTATTAGTATGGTGTTCCTAATAATCCTTTAGGTGAGTGTATCTTCTTTTGTGTTCAGCAGAAGATAGAAAATCATGCATTTTTGGGTGAACTATCCCTTTAATAACACATTGGCCTTATCATCCTGCACATGCTAAACTTATATTTAAATATGTAACAATTTAAAAGTAAATGCACATTGTTCTTAAGGAGGGCATTTTCTTCCTCTTACCCTACTTATGATTACAGGAAGACAGGGGAGCTACAAGCGTGTCCAAAGCCGAGCCTTTTAAATACTTATAAGTGTTTGACCACTAGGGGGCAGTCTACTGCCTTTTATAGCTCTTTACTTGCTCCACTGGGTAATTTTTGTTCTTTTATATATTTGTCTCATTCATATTTGTCATTTTGCTGAGCTTATGCAAAGCATGCAATGTAAATCTGTAAGGTAAAAAAAACTGCAGAGATGAAACTCTTATGGCAGGGGACGGTATCACACAGTATGTGATCCAGTATATGATGGGGGTAAATATCATCAGAAGTGTGTTGCAATGGAATAATTTCTTGTTCTTTCTCTCCTAAGTCTCTTCTTCTCTTATCCTCATAGCGACTGATGAATGTTTTTAAACTGTCGGGATATTATTGGATGGCACAGTGAACTACACACCGCACTCGAGCAAACTCCTCTCTCTCCATGAGTTCCCAGTCTGCCTGTAATAATATTGTTCCTCAAACTCCTCTACAAACACATCACCTCTTTACTCCCCGTTCCCCTCAGTTAGCCTGCGTCGCCATGGCGCCAGCAGTCACCAGAACCCTGGCACCGAGGCCGGGAAACGTGGTTACCATGCCAACTATTGTGGTCAGTAAGGGGAACTCTTAGGCCAGTAAAGATGATCTCCACTAGTCATGAGAATCCAGAAGAATTGAAGGAAAACAAATAGCAATGGTCTGAGTTAGGAAAAAGACCACATGCAGCAGTTTCGGTATTCTGAGGTTTGCCCTGGCTTGAGTTTGAAAAGCTGCAAGAGGATCCCTTACTCACTGCGAAGCGTCTGTGGGATCTGCTGTGTATACGCCAGCCCAGGGGCCTCTGCCGGATCCGCTTTACACAGGCAATCCATCAGGTGTGTGTGTGATGCAAACTCAGGAGGGTTAAACATACTGCTCGCAAACACATCCCGGATCATGTGTGAGTTGATGAGGAACCGATGACAGCCGTGTATAATTCTCTAACTGCTGGCATGTAGCTTCATTTCTGTGGTGTAGCCTACTGTAAACTGCCACGGTGCCCAGTAAGGCCTGACTAAAGTACAAAAACATCAGGCCGGTATCGCTATATAGCTGGAATAGTAAATATTGACCTTTTCTGTTGCCTCGCCCTGTTCCCTTCTCTGCCTTCATTGTGATTGTTTGGTCTAAAGTGCAGATTGAGCGTTCAGTGGGTTTGGGTTGGTGGAAATGAAAGTGTTATGAGGAAATTACTGAGTAATTTTTTTAGGCCATGTGATACAAGATTAAAGTTGGCATGAAACAAAAGTCTTTTCTTCCCTATAGACCCTTTTCACAGACTGATGACACGTTTTAACGGTCAATATCAATATCTTAAATCCTGCAAAGTTTTTTATATTTTCTTTCTTTTTTTATTTTTTATAAATGTATGTACATTTATAACACTATATTTAGTATTATATTAAGTTTGCATCAAATTACAAAAAACTAGTTAATGCTGCTGTGAGGGTGTTTCTAATACAGCGGTAAAAATGACATCTTTCTCTCTTCTGACTGCCGTTATCAATCTTTCTCTATTTTTTCCCTCTTTTTGAAAGTTGTGAACACTCTATTTTGGAGTTTTTCTTTTGCTATTCGCACAAATGGAAACACAAAAAATATTTTTAATGAAGTACCGCTATAAAAGTTTATCCAACTATGATGACTTCCGCTTCTGAGAAACCCGGAAATGTGAAAAGGGTCTATTGAATAGACTGTAAAAAAAATATGGCCGTAGTGTCTGTGACGTCACCTGTAGATTTCTGAAGAGCATTTTTGAAGCGAAAATGAGGGCGCTGCCATCTTAGCAGCGCGTCACCGAACGTCACTCCCGGATAACTGAAAATGGGCAGAGGCGGGACGTGGTTGGAACCGAGGTGCCTGATTACTGAAACCAAACCCGCCTAGCTCGACATGATCTTAGATACTATATAAAATATTAATAAAGATAAAAAGTTATATCATTAGAAAGTTCTAAAGGTCTACTGTCAATCTACGGTGTCTTTTTTAGGATAAAGATGCTCCAGCACCAGTAATTGTAATTTGCGTTGGGTGTGCAAATAACAACATGAAAAATCAAATGGGACTTCATACCTTTATAGTGAAATAGCGATTGCGAGATGAATCCAATCTGTGGCACTTGGGTAAAATGTCCATGAGTGTCCATTGAAAAACAAAAAACAGTACTTTTTGTCCACAAAAGCGTTAAATCCATGAAATATTGATATGTTATCCATTATTTGCATCACATTTCTTTTGAATGATCTGCTCTCCATCATCATTCTTCAAGAAATTATGCAACCTGAGCAGCGTTTATGTTGTAAAACTGTATATGATTGTATATATCTCACAAACAAATGAGCCCACGTCCAAAGTATAATTTTACAAAATGCAGCAGTTTTATATCCTCCCGCCATTGTCATTGTAGTAAATCTCAGGAGCAAAACTTTTAGACAATGCCACGATCCAGCAACGTGTGTGCTGTTTATCTTCCGGATGTGTGCACATGTACACAGACACACATCTGTCTTGAGTCTCGACCATTAACGCAGCAAGCCATATTATAATTGTTTATATTATTATTTTATAATTGCATAAAGTAATCTCGAAAAAAAGCACAAACACGGCAGGGATGCCAAATTCAGCGGCTGGAATTAGCTGAGGTAAAGTGACGGCTCACAGACAGCAGCGGCAAACCTGTCACTCAAGTGACCAGGCCCTTAATTATGCAGAACTTTAAGGCTTAATATAATTTAAACGGATGAGTTATAAAAATCCCCCCCCCCTTCAGAGTTGTCATGAAGGGCAAAATTAGCTGTATAGACCAAAACCACAATTTGATCCAGGCAGTAAACATGTTTTTTTTTTCTGCTGTAAAGTTGGGCATTTTAACATGATGGTCAATGAGATTCTGCTCTCTTTTGGAGCCTGTCCCTAGTGGCCAGTCGATGAATCGCAGTTTAAGTCACTTCTGTATTGGCTTCAAGAGAAACTGGGGGAGGTTGCCGCTTGGTCTATTGTAGCTGAATCCCAAATGGCACCCTAAACTCTCACGGTCTTCCTCTGAGTCCGCACTTTCATGACGTAATGCTGCTTTGACTGCCGGGTAAAGTCCTCTGTGTAGTTCGCAGACTTGCGTCAGTGTTGCCAAGTCCGCGGTTTTCCCTCAGAATTGGGCGACTTTTACACTGTTGCCGCGGGTTGTTTTTCATGTCCGCGGGTTCAAGTGACCCCAAATAACATGATATTTAGCCACTGGAATGCAAATTTTACCAGGGGATCCCCCCAAAACTAGTGCTAGTTTTTAGTAGCAATTGGGCGGGTTTTGTTGTGAAAACATGGCAACCCTGACTTGCGGGCTCAGCTGAAGTGCGCATCGAGGGCGCATAGCGGCTGCAAAGGGCGTTTGCGAGCACCTTTCTGAAACCTAAAATGATGAATGGGACATGGTCTCGTGGAGCCATTGTAAGTCCACAAGACCGAAAGTGCATAGAAGTGTGCCATTTGGGATTCAGCCTGTGAAGTAGGCCTATGTCCAATTGAAACGTCTTCTCAAACAAGAAAAAATGTAGGACGGGACTTGATTTTGTTAATCAGAACTGATTGGATCATTGCTGCGATATCATGTGAGTGACGGGTTGTCCCGCCCCCTCCAGTAAACACGTCATCAGAGAAAAGGTGTCGCTGCAAGAGGGAGGGACATTTATTTTGATGACAGATTACAGGGCACATGAATAAAGGCCTATATATAAATTTTATATATATATATATACACACACATATATATACATATATATATATATACATATATGTGTGTGTGTAAAAACATAAAAAACAAGAATTGTCCATTTTGATTTCATGGTGA
>RJVU01057857.1:7148059-7182722 GCA_003731715.1 Anabarilius grahami | reverse complement strand
ATATAATATAATATAATATAATATAATATAATATAATATAATATAATTAATATAATATAATATAATATACATTTTATTTTAGAACTTTCTGCCTGTCAATCATTTTGCACTTTCACTCCATATATGACAAGCCGGAAGCTGAGAGCGAGGAACGTGAACTTGGAGCGGTTTTCTTGAGTTTTGGAAGGTGCGAAATGTTTGCGAATTCGCATGTCAAAAACAGCCAACAATACAGGAAGACGGAGGAACAAAAAGAGACAAAAAGCCAAAGAACTAAATAAGAAGACGACAGTGAACATCGGTGGAATGAGCTGAGAGCTTCAACGCGATTGAATTTGCTTTGCTTCTGTTTCTTGACAGGTAGGAATACCATGGTTACGCCAAAGCGGTGGAGATTTTGCAAGAAGGTCGAGTTTAATCCATAACAAGGGGCCATTCACACAGAGTAGGGTCTAGAGACACGTTTTTAAACGTTTTTGAGTTCCACGTATTTAAAAATTGTAATGCGCAAGACGCTAAAAAAGTCGCGAGCGCATATAAGCAGCACATAGGAATTCAAACCGGTTTGTGTGTGAACGGTAAGGAGCAGGGTTGCCAGTTCTGCACAATATACCCCCATACCTCCCACACAAATAACACGCTACATGATTTTTTTCCCACCTTAGAAAAACGCCAATGGCAAAAGATATAGCAGGTTAAATATCTCTCTAGACCTGTCTGCAATACAAGTCCTGTAATGTGAAATGTGTTTTGGCTAGAACTGAAAGACAGTTGTGTAAAGAAACATCTATAACATGCATTTAGAAAATAGACAGGGTGAAATTTCAATTCACATTAATACAAATTGTTGAAAATAACTTATGGCTACAGTGTTTGGGTGTCCACATATTTGCTCATATAATATACTTATATAGTGTAGTATACTAATAAAGTCCAATTAACTAAAGCGTATTTTACAAGTGAATAAACTGTATTTGGTTCTGGAGTGACTGGGTCAGTAGTGAGTGTGCCGTCCTTCAGTGTGTAGTGCTGTTAAACAGTGTGTGTGTGTGTGTGTGTGTGTGTGTCAGGGCACTGTTGAGCAGGTGTTAGCAAAGAAGCTCTTTAAGAAGGCTGAACCATTGGCACAGCTCAGAGGGATGTGAAAAAGAGAGAGAAAACGAAAAAGAGGGAAGAGAGGAGTTAAGGAAGAGGAAAGTAACTGGTGTAAAGTGGATTTCCTGGCTGGAAGACAGCTGGTCATTCCCATGGGACTCATTACAGCTCTGACAATCCAGTGTTACGCACACAGCCACATGTACATGCAAAACTAGGTCTCTGTTTGCCATGAATGTAAAGCCATGCTAATAAATTTTCTAACCAACAGCCCCCTTCCTTTCTACATCCCTCCATTTTTCTGTTTAAAATGATAATTCACCCTAAAATTAAAATGCTGTCCTCTTTTACTGATCCTCGGGTCTGTATGACTTACTTTCTTCTGTGGAACACAAAAAGACACATTTTTGTCCATGCAATGAAAGTCAATGCGGTCCAGTGTTGGTTTGGTTTGACATCAGTGGAATCAATCTTCTTGGTGTGAGGGCTGTTCAACCTGTCACTCACATTAAATCACATCAATAGCAAACAACAACGTTTCAATGATTCAATCAATTCCCGATGTAGTCCTGCCCTGCATTTTTTTCTTGTTTGAGAAGCTGTTTCACTCAATACGGAAAGAAAAGACTATCGCATTCGCAACTTCTGTTTAATGATTGTTGAAGGATTATGACCTGTTCTTGTCATCTGTCTTATTTAGTACTTTAATGACCAGATGTGACACTGATAATGGTGATGATACAGTTAAAAACTATAATACAGAGGCTACTGAGTGAAGATCAGATGTAGACAGCCTCACTCTCACAGTGGTTATTTAGGGAATTGTGATAGACTGAACTGACGTTATCAGTGTGAGATTTTGCCATCTTCAGCGATCACATTGTAATAAGAGATATAAATTCAGAGCCCACCCGAGACATCTCATCCTTTTCTGATGTCACCAGCTCACAGGCACGCTCATACACATGCTTATGTGAGAAGGAGGCTGCTTTGTACCTATAGTTTGGTTGTGAGCGTAGGGACGGGATATTTTTAGAGCTTTGATACAATGATGTATTGCATGCTTTTTTTGTATGCAGTAATTTCTTCGTGCGAGACAGAACCTTGTTGGAGGAATAAATCATAGAAAAGCCAGCCTCCCTGTTTTAGTTTTCTGAATAACAGAATTTAGATTTTTTTTAAATCTGAGAATGATGGCGTATATGTGTGTTTAATACTATCCAGGATTGTGCCATGATGAACCATCTGTGCACCTGGGAATCATGAGATGGGGCTCCGCCCACCAGCAGTGACATTGTATGTGAACATCTGGAGTAAGGATGAAATGTTTCCACTGATGGAAACAGGGTTAATCTGAGCTAATTTAGCTCTCTCTTCTGTAGTTTTCTGTTATTATTGCCTTTTTGTGCTCTTCTGCTTTAACTTGATTTTGTCTTACAGGATTAGTTCACTTCAGATTTAAAATTTTCTGATAATTATCTCACCCACCCCATGTCATTTAATATGTTTATGTCTTTCTTTCTTCAGTCGAAAAGAAGTTATGGTTTTTGAGGAAAACATTCCAGGATTTTTCTCCATATAGTGGACTTCAACGGTTACCAACGGGTTGAAGGTCCAGATTGCAGTTTCAGTGCAGCTTCAAGGCGCTCTACACGATCCCAGATGAGGAATAAGGGTCATTTTCTAAAAAATATAAAAATGTATATACTTTTTAACCACAAATGCTCATCTTGCTCTAGCTCTGCGATGCGGCACACATTACGTAATCACATTAGAAAGGTCACGCGTGACGTAGGCGGAAGTGCAGAGTAAGTTTTTACAAAGCGAACGTGCAAAGGCTTAAGTCTTACGCCCTTTACAAAAAAAGAAAAAGAAAAAAAAGGAAAACGATGTTGGGCGATTTTGAAGTTGGAGGAGAAAATGAGTTTTTCGCCCTACCGCAGTACTTCCGCCCACGTCATGCGTGACCTTTCCAACGTGCAACTGTTCCAACTGCAATTTGGACCTTCAACCCGTTGGTAGCCATTGAAGTCCACTATATGGAGAAAAATCCTGGAATGTTTTCCTGAAAAACCATAACTTCTTTTTGACTGAAGAAAGAAAGACATAAACATATTGAATGACATGGGGGTGAGTAAATTATCAGGAAATTTTAATTCTGAAGTGAACTAATCCTTTAATGTACATGCTGCTTCAGATGTGGTTTACTTTGCAGTGTATAGTGGTAAATCTAACCGGAATTTAATTGGCTCATAACCCCTTGAGGGGGCCTCCAGCACCACGGCCCCATACGCCAGGCATATGTACATTTTATGGACATTTAAGGCATTTTTTGACATTTTGATGCAAATGTAATAATAATTTAAGTAACAAAACATTCATATTTTGTGATTAAATAGCAATGTTTCAAAACTACAACCATACATTCTCCCAATGTACATTCTCGTGGTTTTTCCCAAGTGGCAGTCGTGGCCTAATGGATAGAGAGTCGGACTTGTAACCCAAAGGTCATGGGTTCGAGTCTCAGGTCCGGCAGGGATTGTCGGTGAGGGGAGTGAATGTCCAGCGCTCTCCCCACCCTCAATACCACGACTGAGGTGAGACCCTTGAGCAAGGCACCGTACCCCCAACTGCTCCCCGGGCGCCGCAGCAATGGCTGCCCACTGCTCCGGGTGTGTGTTCACGGTGTGTGTGTTCACTGCTGTGTCCATCGTGCACTTGGATGGGTTAAATGCAGAGCACAAATTCCGAGTATGGGTCACCATAATTGGCCACATGTCACTTCACTTTCACTTTTTTTCACTTTCACTTTTTCACTTTTTTTTTCTCCATTTCGGTCACCGATGGACACTTTCTAAAGATCTGTGGACATCCTGAGTAATTGTGACACAGTGTCAGAGCTCTGAAAGATCAATTTGAACAGGATCTGTAATCCTTTTTTCCTGTCTCATGTTTTTTGGCAGTGCAGACCAGGGGAGAGCAGTAGCTACATCAGTTCATGGTGGCCCAGAGTGCCACTCTAATGTGCAGATGTCCATCGCAGACCAGATGAGCTCAAAAATCAATAGCTGCCCTTTAAATCTGTGGGCCCAGCCACGGTCCCTGTGTACCTGGTAGTGTTTACCAGCTGCCGTCAGTCCTCCTAGCTAGTCCCTGGCCCAATCACTCTCTGATTGGGACAGATGGGCATTCTGGAGTAGAGAGACCAGACTGCATGTCCATTTATTCTCATTAGTCATGAAAAAAGAAAACCCAAGGCAGTCTAGCCGCTCATTTATTTGGAAAGAGCCTATAGGACATGGTTGACTTCAGGTGCACAAAGCCACACAGATTTTCATTAAAGGGATAGTTTACCCCAAATTTAATCCTTTACTCACCCTCATGGAAAAGCTGTTCTTTTTTATACATAATCAAAACATATTTGGGCCTAAATTTAGGATTAATATATTTTAACTGTATGTAAAATTTACGTCCATTTTTAACTTTTAACACAAAGTAAAAAATATGATGCATATTTGTCAGTCATACATAAATGAAACAAGTATGAGATTTCTGTTATAGTACTAATAAACTGAATTTGTTTAAAATGCAAAACAACCAGGTTTATATATTATAGTTTATTTATATATTTTATAAATTAATCATAAGTAAACTCAATATGTTTCAATCTCAACTATTTTAGCTAGTTTAATCATACTTGTTCCACAGCTAGCCATAATTACCATGTTCATAGTTTTTAACTGATTATATCTAATTGTTTTCACAATTAACATATTTATGCTGATTCTAAGCAATTTCAATGAATGCATTTTGAAAATATTATTTAAATAAAATCAAGAAGATAGAAAAATTTAATAATAAATGATAAATGATAGTGAATGGTGACCATGGCTTTCAAGCAAGATTCTCAAAGCAAAATTTTCAGTGAATAATGACTAAATTTTTAATCTGTTCCACATTTGAAGCTATCATGTGTGCTATATTCAGTTTTTTTTTTTTTAAGCCGTAAGTCATATGAACTGTTCTTTTGTCCTTTTTGTAGCTTTAAAACCCCATTTAAATTCACTTGGTGAATTTGATATTTTGGTATTTTGGTATTTGGTATTTTATTTATATAGCACCATTTAATACAACGTTAGTTGTCCAAAGTGCTTCACAGTCCCAAAAAAACAAGTATAAATAAAAACAGATAAAACAGTATAAACAAACATATAACACACAATCAACAACACTCTCCATCATTAGAACTTGCAGTCAGAATTAAGCAAATGTGATTTTAACATAGCTTTAAACAAAGGTAAGGATTTGACGGATCTAATAGCGACAGGGAGATCGTTCCACAATTTAGGACCGGCTCGAGAGAAGGCTCGATCACCTTTATGTTTGTATTTTGTCTTAGTAACGGAACGAAGATATTTATTTTCGGATCTCAAGGGTCCGGGGGGAGTGTACATTGTCACCATCCTAGACAGGTAAATATGAGCTAAATTGTGAATGGCCTTAAAAACAAGTACGAGAATCTTAAAAATAATTCGATAATGTACTGGTAACCACTTCAGTGAAATTAATAGCGGAGTAACGGAGTCATTTAACGTCAGGATGTGTTTTCTGCTCTGTGGAATGGAAAAGAGAAAAGAGACGCTCACAGATTCTGCTAAACATCTCCTGTTGTGTTCCACAAAGAAAAGAAAGTCATAAAGGTATGGAATGATGTGAATGTTAATAAATGTTGACAGAATTTTAATTTTTGGCTGAACTATCCCTTTAAGTGTGAAGGTGAGTTTGCAGGAGGTAACCAAACCCCTCAGGCTAATATTGAGAGTGCGCTAAAGACTTATGAGTTTGTGTTCTCATGTGTTTAGAGGTCACAGTGTCTCTCTCAAGCTGTGACTTCAAGCTTTTGAGGTGTCAGGACGTGTGCGTGAGAGAGAGATAGACTAACACAGCCACTGCCTCCACGCCTGTCACCTTTCACAGAGCAGAAAACACATCCTGACGTTAAATGAATATTAAGGCCAACAGCTTCTTTTACTTGGGTTCACTTGCAGGGGGTCTGCCGCGATATGTGTGTGCTCGCTTGTGTTTATGCGTATGAGAATGTGTGTCATTTGGAGTGACAGCTCTTGTCGACGTCTCCATCACCTTCCTGAAGGGGCGTGTCCCTGCTGTCAGAGCTTTGAATGACAGGTCACCGTGTGCCATGTACTTCAGTCCGGCCATACAAATGACCCTCTTCCCCTTTCCCTCAACCCCATCTTCTGTCCATCCTTCCTTTCTTCACACCGCTTTCATAAGTATCTCTATTGTGTTGCATATGTTTTTAGCCTTCAGTGTTAAACGTGTGAAGAGCACCGTTATGCCCCTCCTCATGGGCTGTACCCGCATATCCAGACCCATCATCAAACGCTTGACTGCGAGCTAAATAAAATCTACCCACACACACTGGTATAAAGAGGCCTATTGTCCGCAGGCTGCTTTTGTGAATGTGGAATTATCGCAGGGGATCCTCTAAACCATCTTAGAGCGACTGACAGCTTTATAGAGAGGGAGAGAGGGGTGGAGGGGAGGAATAGATGGAGCTGGAGATCTGAAGCGGAGACTCCTGGGGGACTTTAAGAGCTGCTGGCTGCAGTGAGACGGGACGACACGGGGCTACTTCCTGCTTATCGTTAGGGTCCAGCATCTGCGTCCAGTTCCAAAGCTCCCGCTTCCCACTGATGCCTCAGCACTTTCATCGCAATCATCGGATTAAACAGGAGCTACAAAAGAGAAACATAGCATCCGTCAATTTTAGTAATTAATTGTATCAGTCTGTCAATTGAATGACTGATTTACATTTGTTTTGACATTCAACTCTTGTTTCTACGACAGACAGATCCCAGTCTAGAGTAGGCATCTAAATCCATGGAAATGGTTTCTGTGCCACAAATTCAGGAATAATAAATATATCATGACAATGTGATGGAAATAATTTATTACTTTGCTCAACTCTCAAAGTACATACATTTATTGTTCAAAAGTTTTTGAACGAAATGAATTATTAATCAAGGATGCAATAAAGTGATCAAAAGTGACAATCAAGACATTTATAATTTTACAAAAGATTTTAAATTTTAAATAAATGCTGTTCTTTGGAACTTTATTCATCAAAGAATCCTGAAAAAAATGGATCATGATTTCCACAAAAATGATTATTAAGCAGCACAACTCTAATCAACATTTACAATAATAAGAAATGTTTCTTGAACAGCAAATCAGCATATTTGAATGATTTCTGAAGGATCATGTGACACTGAAGACTGGCTGCTGAAAATTCAGCTTTGCCACCACAGGAATAAATAAATATTTTAAAATAGAAAACAGTTTTGTAATATTTTTTTTCAAATTAATGCAGTCTCAGTGAGCATAAGAGACTTCTTTCAAAAACATTAAATCTTTTGAATGGTAGAGTAACTAAAACTTTCGCAAAAATATCTTTTACGTAATCAACGTTTTTGTCTTGTTTTTTTTCTCCCCCCAGTAAAGCATATCTAAACATCCTGGAGAATCAAATTTATATTTTATTTTATTTCATTATTAAGACTTCAGGGGTTTTATTGTTCTTACCCCACTGGCAAATGTTTTCTTTAAGTGTAAATCTAACCAAATTAGTAGTGAAATAATAATAATAATAAAAAAAGCCTAACCTAATAAAAATAATTCAAGATACAGTATGTTCTCTGAAAAGTGATTTAGCTTTGCACTCTAAAAAGTTTAGAAAAAAACAAAACAAGGAAGGCAGCATGATAAGGTTGATAACTCTCAACACACTAATGCTTATAATGGTACGGAGCAGAGCAAGCATTTTCAATGAATTCCTATGGAAGTTAAGCTTCCATAGGAATGCGTTGAAAATGCTCCTCGCCAGTGACCATGTACCGTTATGAGTGGCTGTGAGCATTTTACGAATTAGCGCCAATTTGGGGGTGGCAATACTTGAATGATGAGTTCATTATTATTCTTAATGAAAAACACAACAACTAGAAAAACACAACTAATCCTTTGCATGTTTCCTATTAGCATTGGGTTTAAATCCAAAATATTGCCAAATAGGCGCTTTTACATTTCCCTTTGAAACCAAATCTTCCGCCCTCGTCTTGTCAGTCAGCTCCTCACTCTCGTGATAAATGAAATCTGTCTCCTGCTGCTGATCTGTGCTGTGTCTCTCGTTCGGCTCACGCTGAATTGAGCAGACAAGTTCAGTTTTTTAATTGTAATGTCTGTTCTCTAAACAAACTAAATTATTTTTATTACTATAAAAAAAATCAAACCTACGGTGAGGGGGCAGTGGGCAAGAGATGTAATTGGTGTTGCGGCTGAACACCAGTAATACCGACTATTGCAGCAAGCCTATTGGAAACTCAGAAACACTTAAAAAAACATTCAAGTTCAATTTGAAAGACTTGTTTTGTGTACATTTTAATGTTTGTCTAAATAAATGGCTCAATCAGCATGAGTACCTTAATGCATTATATAGAGTATCTAACTAACTCCAGAACAGCATATTTTTAGTGCGCTCATATAGAGTAGCCTTTACCATGTCAATGAGTGATGTGTTTTGAGTCGAGTGCGGTGCAGATGGGCTGATGGGTTTTGGGTGTTGTGGTCCGGTGTGTGAAGGGACTCTGGAGGGTTTTCATTCTCTGCGTTGTTGTGGAGGTCCCATGAAACGCCAGGAAATACCACTCGATGCTGTCACTGAATACATCACGACCCAGCTCTGCTGCCCCAACTCACACGAATGCTAAGTTATATGCAATTAGTACCAACAGTCACAAACTGAACCGTGTTGATCCACGGGTTATGGGAACGAGCGTGTGTTTGTGTGTGTGTATTTAGAGCAGCGACAGCTGATACTGGTCAGCTGTCTCATTAGTTTTATCATTAGGCTAACAGCTGAGTACAGAGGCTCTCTCTTCTCTTTCTCACTCCTTTCCCTCCTATTTGTCTTTCTACTCTGTGTTTCTCATGGGAAATACTTGGAGCAGTGCCCCATTTCTATCTACCTCCTACCATATTCAGATATGCCTTATATGAAATGTAAACAAAGGCCAAACCGTTCAACCCTTTCATCATGTTCTACGGTTTCAGACTCATCTCATATCCACCGTGCCCTTTCCATATTCTCCACATACGGTGCCCTGTGAGTTTGTAATGGTGACTTTTACATCCAGCTGTTCTGGGGCTTGTCTAATTGTTGGCATGACAGTGTCAGTGATATGGTAAGGGGATGCCCTGGTCATATGTGCACATCGCTGTACTGTTGTGATAGACTGGCTGGATATGGTCTCACTCGTACTGAGGCCTATTGCACAAAGCCGGTTTCAGTGGCTACCCATTGGGACACCTGACCATTACACCAACAGGGACTGTAAGGATATTGCATTCTAAATACAGAAATTAACATGGAGTTGGTCCAACAGCTACAACAACTTCCACTCTTCTGTGAAGACTCACAAGATTTTGGAGAGTTTCTGTGGGAAGTTTTGCCCATTTATCCATTAGAGCATCTGTAAGGTCAGGCATTGATGTTGGACAAGAAGGCCTGGCTCGCAATCTCCGTTCCAGTTCATCCCAAAGGTTTTTGATGGGTTTGAGGTCAGGGCTCTGTATGGGCCAGCCAGGTTCTTCCATACCAAACTCATCCAACCAAGTCATTATGGACCTAATTGTCTTTATCCCCAAACTGTTTCCACAAAATTGGAAGCATAGCATTGTCCACGATGTCTTGGTATGCTGAAGCATTAAGATTTCCCTTCACTGGAAGTAAGGGGCTAAGCCCAACCCCTGAGAAACAGCCCCATACCATTATCCCTCCTCCACCAAACATTACAGTTGGAACAATGCAGTCAGGCAGGTAACATTCCCCTGGCATCCACCAAACCCAGACTCGCCCATCAGACTGCCGACCAGAGAAGCGTGATTCGCCACTCCACAGCTTCCACTTCTCCAGAGTCCAGTGGTGGCGTACTTTACACCACTCCATCTGAAGCTTGCCATTGAACTTGGTGATGTGAGGCTTGCATGCAGTTGCTCGGCAATGGAAACCCATTCCATGAAGCTCCTGTAGCAGTTTTTTTGCTGATATTAATGCTAGTGGAAATTTGGAACTCTTCAGCTATGGTATCAGCAGAGCGTTGGCGACCTTTACGCGCAATGCGCCTCAGCACTCGGCGACCCCTCTCTATGACTCTACGTGGTCTTCTGCTTTGTGGCTGAGTTACTGCTGTTCCTAAGCGTTTCAACTTTCCAATACTACCACTTTCAGTTGACCATGAAATAGCAGGGATGAAATTTACAAAATTTGCAAAAATGTTATATGCCTGTGGCAATGGGTCTGATTGAAATTAGCCCAATTTTACTAGTTTACCAGTATTAGCCCAACTTTACTAGTTTTGTATTTGTATGTTATTAGGGCCCGAGTACCAATGGTGTGAGGACTCTATTGTAATTGCCGTCAATTCTTCTTCTTCTTCTTCTTCTCCGAAATGAATTGCATTTTTGAGGGCCTAAACATGCTCTCAAACTCATGAAACTTTGCACACGCGACAGAAGTGGTGAAAATTTACGTCTGATATGGGTTTCAGAATTAGAAGAGGCAAAATGGCTCAATAGTGCCACCTACAAAAGTTCAATTAACGCCCTTTACGCTACATTTCACGTACAGGTATGACATTCGGTAGACACATGTAACAGCCCATACCTTCAAAAAAGTCCCTAGGTGCAAAATCTGAAAACCCAACAGGAAGTGAGATATTTTGAATTTTCTCTCTGAATTTTTAGCAGTTTTTGCCATTTCCAGACTTTGTACTTTAACAAATTCCTCTTAGAGCTTTAATCCGATCAACATCATATTTGGTCAGTCTAATCTAAAGGCCTTTGCGACGTTAAATTGCGAATATCTAGAGTTTTCACTGAAGGGCGTGTCTGTGGCGGCCTGACAAAATTTGATGTTTTGCCATGAAATAGGAAGTTGTTGTAACCCGGGCATACAACTTCACATGTGTGATACGAGTCCTGGCCTGAAGACATCTACATGGCAATATTCAGTAACAGTCATAGCGCCCCCTGCGGGCAACAGGAAAATGGCATGCTTTACACTAGGTAATTCACTCCCAGAAACACATTTAAATATGCCATGAAGTACCAAACATGTTATAAACACGTTAAAGCATGCAACACTTGGCTAAGTGCTAATGTATGCAATTAACGCCATGAAACAGGAAGTTGTTGTAACTCAGGCATGCAATGTCCAATCTGATCCAAACTTTACATTTTGATAATAGTCTTGGTCTTAAGACATCTGTATGGCAATATTCAGTTACAGTCAAAGCACCACCTGCTGGCAGCAGGTAGTGTGGCACGTCAAAATGACTTTGATATATTTCTCCTATATTTACACGCTTAAATGCATGTCGCCCACTGTTCACTGTTTTCCTAAGGCCTCCAGGGTGGCGGTGGCCCCGGATGCGAGGGCCCTTTCCTCGCTGTTTGCAGCTTTAATTAAAAGATTGGAAATTAGAAATTAGAAGATTTCAAAAGGGGGTTTTCGTAGCAATGCAATAAAAGTACTCTTTTTGGTTCCCCAAAGAACTTTAAGTGAACACTTCATAAGAAACGTTAGCGTGAAAAATATTGAAATAATCTAAGGATCTTTTTTTCACTATGAAAAAACTTTTGTGGAATGGAAAGATTCCATGGATGTTACAGGTTCTTCATGGAACCATATGCCACTAAAGAAGTTTTTAAGAGTGTAGCGATTGTGAGTCCAGTCTTATGAAGTATGTGCGTATTGAGTTGCTTCCAAAGGAGAGCGTTTCGAATCAGTTTCATGGTGGTTAGGATGCTGTCTTAGATAGGAAGCTGCCTGTGTAGGGAATCTGCAGCAAGGCAGTTAAGTGTGTTTGGACAGTAGGAGTTCATGTGAAAGCTTCTTTCATTAAGAAGAGAGACTAGGGATGGGCTGAGGTGATGGAGGTCTGAAACAGCTCTCTGAACCTCTGCCGATAAACTCGCAGGAAGTGTAAATATTTGTCCCTGCAACAGTTTTGACAGGGCTGTCCTGTTTACCAGCTTCAGTACCTCATTCAGCACTCTCTGTTTGTTCAGATCTGTGCATGTGAGTGTTAGCATTACACATTTTAGTGCATCTGTGCGAGTCTTTTTTTGGAGGAAGTCTTTCTGGAACAGTGTTATGTCAGATTAGATGATTGCTCTGCATGTGTGATCTGAACGACAGCTGCCCAGAACTTCTGCTGTCCTCCTGTATAGGTTTAATGTGCTGATATTGTGTTACGTAATGGACACCCTTCACTGGCAAAATCTCTTTTTTTTTCTTTTCTCTTGTTTTTATTTCCTCATCTCATCTGTCCTTCATAAAGATCTTTATGCTGTTTTTTTTTTCTCTGTATCCGTATATGTTAGTCATCTTTCATGTTCATATGTTATGAATAGTTGTATTTTTAGCACTATTTGCATATCTTTTCGTTATTGATTTGTAAAGCAATTTAAATTATTACTATTGTTTATGAAATGTACAATATATACATTACCATTAGGGGTTTAACGATACACAAAACTGACGGTTCGGTACGTACCTCGGTTTTGAAGTCACGGTTCAGTTCGGTACAGCAGGGGGAGAAAACTAAACAAAATTGTTTTTGTTTTTTTAATTAAACAATAGTTTTACTGAACAAATGGTGTCTCTGTCTTTAAATGAATTCAATTCTTAAGGATAAAAAAATATCTTTGCTAATGCTGTAAACTATATAGGGAGTCCTTACTTTACATTACTATAATATTAAAGGTTAATAACAGAGCCCAAACTATTAGCTTAAGTTGAGTTGCTATTTATTTTTAGATATAATAATCAATGCTCAAATAACAAATTGTATGCAAACATGTAAACTGCACATAGGGCAGTTTTTGAATGAACTTCTAAATCTACATATAAAATTGTTTTTGCCCAAATTTTCATGACAGATTTATTTAAAACATACATTAAATAGTCAAGACATCACTAAAATGTTTTCTCTGGCGAACTAACAAGCTGTGAACTTGCCTGAGGTACGTGCTGTTTTACTGATGTCTTTGCGAAGTTGAAACACTGATTAAGTATCTTTCAACATACCTTCAGATGTTCATTCGTGTTTATTCTGTAACTGGTATTAAAGAGGAAGAGATGATCACATTCACTTGCGCTCCGCGCTGCCGCCACATCAAAGAGTGATCTGTCACCACATTAAAGAGCGTCAAAACGGCATTTTTTTGTTTAAATTTCATGATAAAATGGACAGAATTTGAAAGATGACACATTGTTTCTTACGGAAAGTAACAAAACGCGGAGCTTATTGCGATAATTGGTAGTTAGACTACAACGCTGTAGGCCTGTTCATCGTTGTGCAGATCCAATGGACCCAAGCTGAATTTTCATCAGTCATTACTCCAGTCTTCAGTGTCACATGATCCTTCAGAAATCATTCTAATATGCTGATTTGGTGCTCTTGAAACATTTCCCACTGAGCTCAGTGCATTCTGGAATTGCTTTCGCCATGAAGGATACATGCAATTTTGCCTTTGAATTTGCATATGATGCCTCAATAGGCGTCTTACCAGGTTTTGGAGCAGAGCTTGTGTGTTTAGCTTGTGTTGTTTTGTATAGCAGCACTCTGTGTGTTTGGCTTGTGTTACTGCGTATGGAAGTATTCTGGGATGGCTGGTATAATGAGATCAGATCAGTGGGTCAGCCAGCACCACAGAGACCCACAAAACACATCAGTCACTTACACAATCCCAGAGCAGAGCACAGCGGCTAACAGGAAATGGTTTTAAGACAAAAACATGGGCCTGAAATGTTTTCATATAAGAGAGGGCACAGATGCTCTTTTTTTTTTTTTAAAGAACGTCATGATTTTGAACGAATGCCTTGTTTGTCTTCTATGGTCGTGTGTGTGTGTGTTTGTGGGTTGTCAGGCTCTGTTCTCTCCTATTCTCTTTGATTTCTCGGCGGTCTTCTGATCTTTTTACATCCTTTCTCTTCTCTGAGCAGGTTATTGTTTCAGGGCAAGAGCTGTAAAAGGGTTCAACGCTCATAATGTAACCCCCCTCACACACACCGAACCGAGGGCCTGAGGTGAACACTAGATGAAAGGGTGAGTCTATAGCAGGCACTCATCCCTTCGAGGATTCTTTGTTGTGTTTTTCTTCTTCCACAGGGTCTTCATCGCGTTTACCTGAAAACCCAACGCACAAAAAACTCACTTATACCTTGTTATTATGAAATTATCACCTCATCTTATGTCTGGTTGCTTCCAGCCAAGGTCACTGAACTTCATTTCACTGATGATAGCGCCAATCCTTTAAAGTCTTATGCACTCATACACACAGTAATTGCACCCCCTATTAGGCCTTTATTTTTAGTGCAGACACTCCCAGAGGTCTTTTAGGCTGAGGATGGTATGGGCTGAGTGGGCAGATGCAATAACACTCCTCTCACCTGTCTCCACCGCTGAGACTCATCACGATTTCACACTGACAATCCAGTCATGTGACACGTACACGCTGCGAGCAGATACACAAGCAGTGCTCTTGAAATCACGATCCTCTGTATGGAAATTTTATGGTGCGTAGTGATCTTAGTATTTGAGTGTAGAAAGATTTGTTTGTACTTGCATATTTATTAGGCCTAAATTTGAAACCCACTCAAGTGTGAGGGGAAACCCGTCAGCCAGATAGTGTTGAATGTAATGTATTACTGTTATCAGATTAATAGTGTAGGGGACTCTAAGATTTTCAGTGGCCTGCCTTGTTACAGTTGCCATTCTTTCATTACTTAACCAAAATCAAATGGATCAAAGTGGTTACTTTGAAAACCTACATTTTATGTTGAGAATGGGTAGAAAATTCAGGGTACCTAGCTATTACCAAAACTTAATGTAGTGCTGTCAAATGATTCATCGCGATTAATCGCATTCAAAATAAAAGTAAAAAAACAAAAAAACTAAATATAATATATATATATATATATTTGTGTGTGTGTCTGTGTATAATGTAAGTGTGTACTGTGTATATTTATTATGTAAATATAAATATACACACATGCATATAATATATATTTTTGTTAAATATGTATGCATTTGTGTGTATTTCTATATACATGGTAAATATACACAGTACACATGTATATTACGTAAACACAAACTTTTATTTTGGATGCGATTAATCACGATTAATCATTTGACAGCACAACTTAAATGACATAATGATGTTGATCAATACATCAACTTAATTGTATGTCATTTAGACTGATTTTTTTTGCGTTAATTGATTTTTATTTAAAAAGTTGTAGTAACTTGAATAAAATTGTCTTGATAATTGAGTTGAGTTTTTGGAAATGTCAGTTCTTGCAAGCCTGCTAAAGAAAATTAATAATGTTTTAAGTTGCTTTGTAAATGAAAAGATGCATGTGTTTGTCATGACACTCAGTATGTGTTTTGTTTTTAGTTGGCCATGCACAAGAATGAACAGTGTGAGTGTAAAGGTAAAAAGAAGTGGTTAAATATATGCAATGGAGACAAGAACAGAAAGATAATTCAGTATGCAAATATTTCCTGTACATTTTAAATGCTGAATACTGATGTAAGTCAAATAAAGAATAGGATTTAGGTTTTAATTAAGTTTCCAAAAAACACATCTAAGGCTTAACTTTTAAATTATCTACAAAACAAAGTTTGAATGTAGTCTTTAAACGGTTTGAGCTGAATTCATTGTAGAGGTTTAAAGAAAAATCCTTAACTGTAATGTTTGAGGAATTTCAGTGTTATTAGTAACTCATTAGCAGGACCACAAGGCATCTGTGTGTGCAAAACTCCACCGATTTTGGCTACGTTTACACGACAACGATGTACTAAAAACAAAAGTTTTCCTTTGCGTTTTTCGCGTACAGACGACAATGTTATCAAAACAATACAAGGATCCATGAAATGACTAAAAACACTGTATTATGCATGCCGTGCCAGTAGCTGGCGATGTCACTGTGTAAAGAAACACGTCTGAACACGTAATACGCATGCACATGAAGTCACCGTTTTCACAAATTCGTGTTTTTGTAGTTTAACAAAATGATAACAGTATAAATTTGAAAAAATTGCACTTTGAAACCTGATTTCAAAAGTTTGCATTTTCAGGCCCCAAAATGCCGTTGTCGTGTAAATGAATGGCCAAAATCCATAAAAAGTCTTCTGCGTAAACTGCCCCTCACACACAACTGGAAAAAACATCAATCATAAGTGTCTTAACCTCCCACACCCCTTTTTTATATATATTTTGGCTTATTACATTATATTTTCAGTTACCAATAAGAGTGCAGTACTCTCATAACTATTTTTGAAGTGACGTTACTGTACAAGGGCAAAAAGCTAACTAGAGGCTTTCAGTTCAGACCCAAAAACATCCATCCGAGAACCTGCCAAGCAGGTCTGGTTGCCTGGCAACGGCTCTTTTTCTCTCTCTTGTTATCCCTCTGATGATGCTCTACACACTTTCCATTGCAAACCTAGTGATAATGCTTAGCGCAGGCTTTTAGCTTCCAAGTGTGTGTTTGTGTAAAGTGTGTGTGCATCACCACTCGTGTGTTTGTGTTGTTCAGACCTGATGGGGTGGATGAGTTATCATAGACATGCTGTGTTAGCAGGGTGGTTGTGGTCCAGGTTCAGTCAGTGTGGATAAAACTAACAGCCGTCGCAGATCAGGCCTGAAATTATTCAAAGGTAATTTCAGAGCCGGTGCAGTGGAGGATGAATATACACTGCTTTAAATAAGGCACAGCAGCACCGCTTTAGTGTAACAAACCAGTACAAGAACTGGAAACAATGCATCTAGACACTAGAAACAATATATCTTGATGTATTTAAGCTTTCTGGTATTATTCGATATAGGGTATTTATCTCAATATTAGGGGTGTGCAATATGATGACTTGATATTTTTGTGGATTTTTTCAGTAATGTTAATTACATAATATTTTGCCAAGAGTTTTTTTTTTTTTTTTTTTTGCTGGTTCCTAAACATGTGCATCATGCATCATTTTTTACATTTAATAAAAAATTTGAATTAGAAAAATAAGACACGGGCTGTTACCACTCAAATGAAGCTTATAGATGGCATGAATGCATTTATAGTAGAGCTGTCAATAGATCATTTTTTTTAATTGATTAATCGCATCCTTTTTCCAATTTATACTAATTAAAATTGCATAAATAATACTATGAAATTGTTTTATAAATACATATTTGAATTATAAAATGATTTAAGAGATGAAATATTTTAAATATGAAAATAAACAAGTCAGTCTTAATGAGTCATTGAATCATTCATTCAAAAGGATTCATTCAGAAATGAAGCAAGTGACTATTGACTAAACGTGTGAATATTTTTGAATGCTTAATTTTAATGAAAAATAATGATAATTAACATCATTAGCAAAATCACTGTAAATGGGTCAATGACGTGACGGGTCTTTTTTTTTTTTTTTTGTCCAAAGGCCTTAAAGTGATAGTTCACCCAAAAATGAAAATTCTATCATCATTTGCTCCCCCTCAAGTTGTTCAAAATATGTATAAATTTCTTTGTTCTGTTGAACACAAAGGAAGATATTTTAAAGAAAGTTTGTAACCAGGCCACTTTGGGGCACCATTGACATTCATAGTAGGAAAAAAAAACTACTATGGAAGTCAATGGTGCCCCAAAACTGTTCAGTTTAACACATTCTTCAAGATATCTTCCTTTGTGTTCAACAGAACAAAGAAATTTATACAGAATTTGAACAACTTGAGGGGGAGTAAATGATGATAGAATTTTCATTTTTGGGTGAACTATCACTTTAATAATAATAAAAAACAAAGATATGACATCCAAAGTATGTAAGGTAGTATAACTAGACCTCTTTTATTGAATCCAAAAGGTTTTAATTATATTTTGCTACATATAAAGGTATTTTAAAGATTTTGAAGTGTCAAAAGGTCATTCGGTTTAACCGTCCAAAGGCCAATACAGCCATTTCATTTGTGATTAAAATATCTTAAAGGGTTAGTTCACCCAAAAATGAAAACGATGTCATTCATTACTCACCCTCATGTCGTTCTACACCCGTAAGACCTTCGTTCATCTTCGGAACACAAATTAAGATATTGTTGATGAAATCTGATGGCTCAGTGAGGCCTCTATTGACAGCAAAGCCATTTAAACTCTCAAGATCCTTAAAGGTACTAAAAACATATTTGAAACAATCCATGTGAGCTCAGTGGTTCTACCTTAATATTATAAAGCGACTAGAATACTTTTTGTGCACCAAAAAAACAAAATAATGACTTTTCAACAATATCTAGTGATGGGCTGATTTCAAAACACTGCTTCTTGAAGCTTCTGAGCTTTATGAATCTTTTGTTTCGGATTAGTGATTCGGATCTCCTATCAAACGGCTAAACTGCTGAAATCACGTGACTTTGGCGCTCCGATTCACTGATTCGATTCGTAAAGCTCCGAAGTAGTGTTTTGAAATCACTAGATATTGTTGAAAAGTCTTTATTTAGTTTTTTTGGTGCACAAAAAGTATTCTTGTTGCTTTATAATATTAAGATAGAACCACTGAACTCACTTGAACTGTTTCAAATATGTTTTTAGTACCTTTATGGATCTTGAGAGATTGAATGGCTTTGCTCTCAATAGAGGCCTCACTGAGCCATCGGAATTTCATCTTAATTTGTGTTCGGAAGATGAACATCTTACGGCTGTAGAATGAAATGAGGGTGAGTAATAAATTACATTATTTTCATTTTTGGGTGAACTAACCCTTTAAAATGTAATAAATGTATATATTTTTTATTCTGGCATGATTTTATAACATCATATATCAACATGGTGCAAAATGGTATTCAAATTATGTGTAGAAGTTGTTGCTTTGTTATGAGAAAGAATGTCCTGAAAAATGAATTTCATTGATGTCATTCGGAGTAACCAATGTAAAGGGACCATTTTGGATCGGGTCATTCAGACACCTGCAAAGGACCACATGTTCGTGAAGCAAAGTAACTAACTATCCTTTAACTATTTGAAAAATTCATGTTTTCACTTGCTCATACGCATGTCCTGAAACATCAGGTCATTCGGTACAACTGCTATAAAACATGCAAAATGTTGTAATATTTTAAAAACTTGTATTAAATATAAAATATTTGATCGCAAGCTAACTAACTAGCTAGCTAGATATCAGTCTGTTAGCATTGTTTGAAAAGTGTAATTCGGTTGAACCGTTTTTTTTTTTGGGGGGGGGTTAAACCGAATGACTTTTTTGGTGAAAAATTTTATCCATCTTGTAAAAAAATGACAAAAGCAGTGTTAACTGATTATAAAAACCACATAATCTCATTGTTAACACTTAATAAAACTTCAAAATTAATTATATCTCCATTAGGTTTTTTTACACTTTTAAAAACCTTATTCGTCAATGACCCAAATATATTTTTAATATTCAGTATATCGTCTAGCCCTAGTCCACACACACATTCTCTTTCACTCGTCTTCAAATGCCTTCAAGTAGATATTGTTCTTAGAGAGCGCCTCAGAGAAACGTCTGTTGAAAACATCCTGAAATGAGATTTCATATGAGAAAGATTAGGTTTGATATGGTAAATCTTTCTCATAATCTCTTCATTATTACCTCCTCAGTGAGTGTGGGATGCATGTAAGGTATTTAAAACTGCAAGAAAGCCGTTTTGAAGCTGCAGAGAACATTAGCTCTGGCCAGCATTGTGTGATATTGGCTGTGCTGCAGCTTCAGATGCTTACACATGCTCACACACACCTGCTTGGATCTAATTTGATAGTTTGGAGCGAGGGAATGGGCTTATACTATAGGACATGTTTTTTTTTCTGCATCCTTTTTGCTGTATCCTGCCCTTGTCTCCTCAGTTGGGTATGAACACTTGGCTTGAGCTGCAGAAACAGACAGGAAGGCTCAGTAGTGCAAATTACATGCATTCACAATGAGCATGTTGGGTGTCCAGATTTCTTTGTCTGCAGGTGGTGTGTGTGTTCCAGATGTGCCGATTGATCACGGTTGGGCCCGCTTGGCAGAAGGGAAATGGGTAAAAAGAGAGAGGCCAGTGCATTGTGTGATGCGGTGGATTTTTAAGGACAGCTGGCAACGACAGCACAGGAAGAAGATGCCAGCGCAAAACTTTACTGTTTCCTCTCTCATTCTTTCTTTCCCTCTCTTCTCTCCCTCCCGCGTTCTGTTGTTCAGGAAGTACGGACTGAATGAAACCCATTGACTGCCACTGGTCTGGTCTCCACTGCCTCGGAAACAGTTGTCAGGGTGAGGGGCTCTAGGACACCCCTGCTGAGACCCAAAGTGTATTAAACACAATCCAGAACAAATCATGTGTAAACGGAAAACGACTCCAAAACAAACCCAGACTAGAGCTGTGTAGCGGGGACGAATGGATGTGCATTCAAACGGGCCAGCTGCACAAGTTTGCTTACTGTCATGTTTTTGTTTTTGAAGCTGATGAGCATCAAGGAAATGCCTACTCACACTTCAGGAAGTGTTGAGGATTATATGCCATCATAAGATTTCAGTGTCATTTTTTAAATTAAGATGGTAGAGTGTAATTAGATGTGTGACACATTAAGTGGATTCTGAAATGCAGTATTTTTTTTTTTTTCTTGTTTTCCATGAAATATTTTTTGCACTTGATCTTGACATATTAAAAGTTATATTGAGTTATATCAAGACCAATACAGAAAAATAAGTAGATGTTTACATTTGCGGAGTGCTTGGGTGTTCTGGGTGGTTGCTAGGTGGATACTTGCTGACCCAAGTCAAATGAGCCCAGCCAAGTCTCTGTGACTGCAACATTTTGATGCCAAGGACCCACAGATATGATGATCCCCATATACATCCTAAAATATAAATCCAACTATATTTGTTTGTACTGAGTGAAAGTATGATAGTTTAAAGACATCATATTTTTTGCGAATTAAAAAAAAGGGCTTTTACTACATATTGTTTCAGTACTGAAATTAAAGCAAGTAAGTTATCTGGGGAAACATTGACTATACACAGTCTGTAGTGTTTTTTTTTTCTGCCCACTAGATTAGCGTTAAATATACTGACCTGAAGAAAAACATTTTCAATTGAAATTATTTGTATAGCTCTTTGTATAGCACAATGCAGAGCAGTTTTACAGCTTAAAGGGATAGTTCACCCAAAAATGAAAATTATCCCATGATTTACTCACCCTCAAGCCAGTCTAGGTTATATGACTTTCTTCTTTCAGTCAAACTCAGTCAGAGTTATATTAAAAATAGTCTGGCTCTTCCAAGCTTTATAATGGGAGTGAATAGTAACCGAGATTTTGAAGCCTGAAAAAGCACATCCATCCATCATAAAAGTAATCCATACGGCTCCAAGGGGTTAATAAAGGCCTTCTGAAGTGAAGCGATGTGTTTTTGTACGAAAAATATCAATTTTTATAACCTTATAAACTAGAATCACTGGCTTTCATACGCAAGTCGAGTTCCGGCAGAAGAGTGAACATTGACCTGACGTATTGATGAATGCAGAAGCGCAGAGGATAGAGCAAAACAAAACACCGGTCACGAATTAGAAGTCCATGGGGTCCCTTGCACCCTTTTTTCACCCTGCTTATTTGAAAACGTATTCTCAGTGATATTACTGATTATTTTCAACATCACTTATAATGCATGTCCTCTGTATCAAGTATTTATATGTTATGTGTGCAGGTTAACACCACAAGTGCCCTTGCACATCAGCATGTTTTCCTCTGATGCATGAGTGTGCTTAAAAATTTGCTCACACACATTTGTTTTTCTATTGTGGTGGGGACTTTCCATTTGACTTCTATTGTTTTTATACTGAGCTAATGTTATTTTCTATTCCTTAACCCCAAACTAACCCTCACACAAACCTTTTCAAATTTTCAAGAAATGTAGTTTTAGTCGGAAGGTTTTACTATCCTCCACACACATAACTCTACATACACTGGCATATTTTCTCATTGATGCACACAGCTCTCTCTCTCTCTCTCTCTCTGTAAACTCACACTTCTTTGGGAGTGTTTACTTCCACAGAACGGAGAGGCAGGTTTAGCATGTGGAAGCGTTCTGCACGGCATAATGACTTCTAATTTCACAACAAATAAGCCAACAGAGATTCCTTTGAATCACACATCATTTACAAGCAGCCTTGAACAGACAGCATTCCTCTGAGTGGAGCTAAAGCTGGAACTGTCCTCTTATCTATTGAACTGCCACTGAACTGTAGAGTCAAAGTCTTTACCTCTAAACTGAACAGTGTGTTTCTGTATCTCACACACATGTAACACTGCCTTACTTTCTTCTCAACTAATGAGACTTACCGGTCCAATCTGAGTGCACACAAACATTCCTACACATAGAATAACAGCAGATCTAAACTTTATCCGACCTTTTACGTTTTCTCAGTTATAAAATACACATCACAGTATGCACTGTTGTTTTTGCATTTACTGAAGATTTTAAAGAGGACCTATAATGCTCCTTTTATAAGATGTAATATAAGTCTATGGTGTCCCCAGAATGTGTCTGTGAAGTTTCAGCTCAAAATACCCCACAGATCATTTATTATAGATTGTCAAATTTGCCCCTATTAGGGTGTGAGCAAAAAAACACTGTTTTTGTGTGTCCCTTTAAGGCACGAACACACCAACCCGACGGTCGGCCGTCGGGCAGTTTTTGTTTGTCGGCCGACTAAGTTTTCTCAGTGTGTTCCACACCGTTGGCTGAAGTTGGTCCTTGTTGGCTTTTTTCCGGCCGATTCGACATGTTGAATCGGCGTCGGCGCTTGTCGGTCCGTCGGGCCATCTGATCATTCTGATTGGCTGTTCAGCTACTGCCACCTGCTATTACGGAAAGGAATTTCTTATGCAGGCGCAGAATGGACGTGCTACTTGGCCGTCGAGCGTCAGTTTGGTGTGTCAGGCCAACTTTGGACTCAGGCGCTGCCGACGTGAGCCAACCCCACAGTCTGCTTTTGTCGACACTAGTTCGTCGGCATCGGCTTGGTGTGTTTCTGCCTTTAAATGCAAATGAGCTGCTGCTCCCGGCCCCCTTTCCAGAAGAGGATCTCACGCCGCCAAAATGAGGATTGTCAGTAACGGTGTTCAGCCTTACATTGTTCAAACCGGAGTCGGACACTGATGGAGAGACTCAGGAAGAAGTTACAAATTTTAGAATGAAACTGGGCATTTCTGAATGGTTAGTGGATAAATTTATGTAGTTGCTGTGGAGTTGATTCAACTCATCGACTAGCATGTGCCGTCATGTTAATCTTTTGTGCAAATCCAGCGTTGAATTGACCCTCGTTTGTGAAGCAGTCCGGCGTAAAATGACAGCATGATAACAACACTCTACTACAACAACTCTTCCTCTTCTCTAAAGCAGCCCAACATGGCCTCACCCCCTTTGTTTCGTGTTCCCAAAGGCAGGGTTTATGTAAATTTTGGGGTTTGTGATGTCACTAACTCAGGAAGAAGCTTGTCATAGTCCCTAACAGCCTTTTGTTGTAGTCCTTAAAAAGCAATTTCTGTTAAAGAAAATATTTCCTTTGCATTGAACTTTTGAGTGTCGAACTTTGCAGATGTTGTTTATGCTCAAACAGCAACATTACACACTAACTAAAGTTAAAAAAGTGATATCATAATCAACCACCCCTTTAAAATACTGCAGTATTCACACTAGTGGTCAATACAAATATTAAGCTATTAAACCAATCCTAAATATGTGATTACAACTTTGTAAAATAACAACCGTTGCTATTTCATCCCTGAAAAGCATTTCTTTTTTTACAAAACAAAAAAAATTGATTGCGCTTTAATGCTATAAAAATAAATAGATACTCAATATTTTTATGACGTCATTCACTCAGATATGATGTCAGAAAGCTCAAACCATTATTTTTAAATGGGGGAAATGTCACAGATTAACGGTTCAACAAATACTAGATATTTAACCTCAGTATTGCACATCAAACTAACAGAGTTAAACCGATTAAATAATGTGAGTTCAGTGTCCCGTTAATTGTATTAGTGGTAAATCGTGGGGTTAAAAAAAGAGATAAAAATGGCACCGTTTCCTTAGAATGAGCCTGATGCAATTCAAATTGCAGATATAAATAATAAATCTATGGTAGTGGAGATCTCTTCTCACCTATCACACTGGTACATTTTCTCCCTTTCATCTCTGACCTCTGTAAGGGGCTCTGAAGCTCTGTGGATGTGATAGAGTTTATCACTTGCTCTCGTCTGGAAGTGAAATGGATCACAGACACACTGCTGCACACATTCCCCATTAGATAGTCGCAGGCCTAAACAGATAGATCATTCCTTCACGCTCGCATGCGTTTGGCTGCTGAATAAAGAGCATAGTCTCTATATCAGCATGATCTTGGAGCGCGTGTTAAATGTCAGTTTGGAATATAGCACTGAATTTTAGAAGCAGTAATGAAACACTTGAAATGGCTGATTGGGACCCCCTGCATACTGACGTTTATCCTGCATTTTTTTGTGCTTTGAGTTATGGATATGTTCAGACTGTGGGGACATGATTCTGGATAAAGCTTCTCACCGATCAACTCGAGAGATAACAAAGGTTGAATCTCTTTTTCTCTTAATTTCTTTCTGCCTCTGTCTTTCTCCCTTTCTTCCTATCAGGCAATACAGTGGAAATGTGCTCAGCTGGGGCAAAAATGCCCTTATATTTCATTCCCCTGTTTTCTAACATTTGGTATATTTCTTAATATTCTATTCTAGGCCTAATGGGTTTAGTGGCTCTGCAGACACTGCAGTGACCTGTTGCTAAAAGTGATGCCCGGCCTAGGAAAATTGGCTTCTTTGCACTTTTATATAAATATTTATAAAATATTTTTTATACATGTTGTGAAGTTGTGCCTGGAGTGTAAAACTAACGTATGCATTCCATGTTTCAGTTGTATCATTTGTCATGATGCAATGTAACATGTCGAATTGTGTGGATGTCATTTTTGGCCAAGTGGTAATACCAAGCTTGCAGTCATTATCCCTAGCCTATAATTCAAAAAATCACTATATGGCAAGTATTCGCTATATTATTAGATCTTTTTTTGTGGGTTTAAGTGAAAATGGCCAGATGGAAGGAGCTGTCCTCTGCAACCAAGGAGGATATTGTTAAAATGGCTAAATCTGGTAAATTGGTTTTGGATATTGCTCTGGATGTGAATGGTCACAATGTCCACATACTTTTTTGAAAGCACAGTGAGACCACTACCATGCAGAATGTAAAGTGCTGTGGCTGGTCAAGGAAAACTAGTGAGCATTTTGACAGGAGGATGAAAATCACAGCACCAAAAAACCCCCCCACAAAATACTCCGAAGTCCGAACCACTGATTCGAAACAAAAGATTCGTAAAGCTTCGAAGCTTCATGAAGCAGTGTTTTGAAATCGCCCATCATATATTGTTGAATAAAGTCGTTATTTTGTTTTTTTGGCACACAAAAAGTATTCTCGTCACTTCATAACATTAAGGTTGAACCACTGTAGTCACATGAACTGTTTTAAATATGCATTGAAAGTGTTAATTGTCTTGCTGTCAATGCAGGCCTCACTGAGCCATCGGATTTAATGAAAAATAGCTTAATTTGTGTTCTGAAGATGAATGAAGGTCTTACAGGTCTTAATTAATGATATAATTTTTGAGTGAACTAACCCTTTAAAGCCATTGAAAACCTTTTGGGAAATTATAAATCTGAATTGTGAGAAGTCATGTAGGTCTTCCAATGAAGCTCAAATTTGAGAAGAACTTGAGGATTGGAAAGAAGTTAAACATCATACATGCACAAAGTTTAGTGAGTCAATGCCCAGGAGAATGCATGGCAACAAAATATTAAAAAATGATTACATTGTAGTCAATGTATGCTTTATATCCTGAGCTTTTTGTTTTACTATGCCTTTTTTGTATAATAAAACCCATATTTAAATATATCCTGAAGTTTGCCTTGCCAAATAATGTTGTTAATTTTGTCATTTTAATACCTTAACCAGGTTTAGTGTATTCTTCTTCCTAATATAACATACTCCACATAATTGATTGTTTAATAGAAACTGAAGTGTCATTAAAAGAAAATGTTGTGCAAATATCCCCTCCGGACATCACTTTTGGCCACTACTGTAGCCGAGAGTTGTTAAATGTGTAGCCATTTAGTGTGTTAGCATGCATCTTACAGCATGCATCAGTTGTGCCTAATAACCCAACAACGTTTAAGGTCTGCTATATCAAGTCATTACAAAAATGATAGGTACAACTATATTTTGTCCTATTACCCGTTATTTCACATGTAAAGAGGCCCATTATTTTGCTCTGCATATATAAACTCCTTTACTGACTTTTTGATTTATCGTGTATGACTGTTACAGTGTGTTGTTTTTTTTCTTGCATTTTAGAGTTTTTTTTTTTAAAGATATTTTTAGATATACTTATTAGCATACTGTTCTGCATGTAAACACTCAATATGAAGTAGATTATGAAGTGATATTCAATAAGAAGAGATTAACATGCACAGCTGAAATTAACACAATTGGCAGTAAAATGGCAGGAACTTTTATTTCTTTTCCACACAAATTATGATTACGGGCTGATTTTCAATTAATAAATGCTTGTTTTCGCGCAGTTCTTGCACAATGCTACACTCTAAAAAAAAAATGCTGGGTTAAAAACAACCCAAGTTGGGTTGAAAATGGACAAACCTAGTGATTGGGTTGTTTTAACCCAGCAGTTGGGTTAAATGTTTGCCCAACTTGCTGGGTAGTTTTATTTAACTTTAACTATTGTTTAAAAATTACTGTATTGCTTGCTTAAAACGAACCCGACACGTGTTTGAAATGAGCATTTCTTAATATGTTTAATAAATGAACATTTATTAATAAGTTCAATGAATAATAAACGATCAACATTTATTAAATTGCTTATTTTGATTATTATTGTTTCATCTTGTAATTATGTGTCTGATTTTTAATTTCCAACTTATATAATGGGTTCATTTTAAGCTAGCCATATAGTATTTTTTAAACAATAGTTGGGTAAATTATTAATAAAACTGCCCAGCATGTTGGACAAACATTTAACCCAACCGCTGGGTTTGTCCATTTTCAACCCAACTTGAGTTGTTTTTAACCCAGCATTTTTTAGAGTGCATGTTATGAACTTGAAACACTTTTAGTCAGTGATTTGTTAATTAATTTTGACATTTGCATCACATATCCAGCTCCGCATGTCTTTTCTGGCATAGTAAACTTGCTCAATAGCTCACCTGGTATACAGCACTGCTCTTGAGATATGAACGAAAGTGAAAATGAAATATGAAATTTACTACAACCAATGTTGCCAGATTCACTTTCATCTGTTTTGAATCAAACTAAACGTGCCGCTCACTGGACATAACACTTTGAAAGTGTTACGAAATCAAGAAGCATCATAATATAATTTTGCAGAAATGTCACCACACGTTTTTCCAATTTAGTGGTTTTCTAGTAACAGCCATGATTGAGAATATTTATGCCATAGATGGCATGCTGTGTTTTTATGTAGTTAGAGACAAACATGCCCACATAAATTCCCCTGAACATCACGTACAGGAGGCAAATACTTCCCCTAAATGAAAAAGTTAATTTCTGACACGGTTGGAGACTGACATTAAAATCATGGTGAAATAATAGCTTTAGTGCGTTATTAGACCAGCATGTGACAGCACTCTCTGCTACTGCACATAACTGAAATACCCACCAAAAGGCAAAGCGCACTGTCCCACAATACGCAACAGATGAAGAGCCAGAGATGTGTGTGTGTTTGAGGACACCTGTCCCCAAAGCTCACTCCTCTCTACGGCTGTCTCTCACACATCCTCACTAATCGCTGATTTGGCAGCGTTACTCTGACAACATTCCAAGGTCCAGTTTCAGGAGAAGAGCTCTCACACACCAGCTTACACAATTAAACACGGACGTACACCCATACGTCAAACACACAGTCATTACCGGGGTTTATGTCCCTTTTTCTTAACATGGTCTCCAATTTGAACTTTTATCGTTGTGTTACAGCTGTGAACTCACTTGCGAAATGATGTTTATACGTAATACTTGTAAAAAAAAGTGCTAATATATTGAGAAAAGTTCTCATATCTTACAGGGGGATCTGACAAATGAAAGCCAAGATACTGATAATGCAATAATCCATAATTGATCTCTTGGATTCAAGAAACTGATTTTATTTATCATGTTTCACAATATGGGAATATTGTAATACACTTGTTTAGTAGGGAACTTTTCAAAGTTCAAAGTGTTAGCAAATACGCAAGAAAGAAAAAAAAAATGTTTTAACCCTAAAAAGAGCATTTTGATATAAACAAAACGTACTGATTAAAAGAAGTATGCTGTTTTATAAAACGTCTTTATTACCCCAGAAGATTATTTTGACTCGTCCATCAGTTTTTAAAAACAAAGGATGTATGTTCTTACTGCAATTAAAGTGGAAATCTATGGGGAAAATATACAGCACCACAAATGAGCATTAAAAATATGCTTCTCTTACTGTCGTTACTGTCCATTTTTAGCATGAAAATGGTGTGATTTATATGTGCAAAGTTTTAATCCAGTCATTCAACTCATGTTATAATCATGTAAATATCAATAAACTATCCATAAAGCATTTTTAAAGAAGCCAAACATTACTCATTGAAATTATATCTGGATAACCAGAAGTTCATCCACTTAAAAAGTAATCCCACGTATCTAGATTAAATAAACGTTTTTTTGACTAAATAATTTGTGTAAGTGATTTAAGAGAGAAGACTTTTTGCATCTCTGCTTTTAAACTCTTAGATTTCCGTTGTAAGTGGATTACTGTCCATGGGTTTTTAAAAGACTGAGGAACGAGTCAGAATAATTTTCTGGAGTAATCAGCAGCATGCCACAGATGCTGGCGTTACAGCTTGAGCTGTATTTAAGCCAGAACATTCTTCTGACGACAAGCATAAAAAGGTACATTTGAGCAGCTCTTTGAGTGTGTCCGCAGTGCCTGCTTTCCTGAAACATTCTGGCGTTGTGTTCCAGAGCCAAAAGTTTTCACACAGAATGCGTCTCTCTGTGGAAACATCTGGAATTTGAAGGAAGCAAGGATGCCAAATATGCTGCCACAAAACCTCCATAGCCAGAGGGCAGAAATAAGAATTATAATTATGAATCGGACTTTTTCAAACTCTTTTCCTCCTGTATTCATAACCTCATACCATCTATCAGAAACATTATGCAGCTATTAATTTGAGGGGCCACCAATGGCAATCCATGTTCACTTGGTGTCCTGAGATAAAGCGTGATCAATGGAACTACTATTTTAATTAGTTATTTAAGTGGTAACTCTTTAAAAATGAAAGTTCCTTATTATTTACGCACATTCATGTTGTTTCAAACTTGCATGGCTCTCTTTCTTCACAACACAAAAGAAGGTATTTTAAGAATTTTTTTTTTTTGGTCTAATGAAAATTAATGGTATTTAAAGGGATAGTTCACATAAAATGTTTTAATTTTCCCATAATTTACTCACCCTCAAGCCATCCTAGCTATAAATGACTTTCTTCTTTCAGTCAAACACAATCAGAGTTGTATTAAAAAATATTCTGGCTCTTCCAAGCTTTATAATGGGAGTGAATAGTATCCAATATTTTGAAGCCCAAAAAAGCGCATCCATCCATCATAAAAGTAATCCATACGGCTCCAGCGGGTTAATAAAGGCCTTCTAAAGTGAAGCGATGCGTTTTTGTGAGAAAAATATCCATATTTATAACTTTATAAACTGTAATCACTGGCTTCTGGTAATTACGGTGGCCCAGTAGTGCACAACACAACGAAATTAAAAAAGCAAACATAAGTTCACAACACAACGAAATCAAGCCACAACACAACGAAATAAAGCCACAACACAACGGAAATAAAGCCACAACACAACAGAAACAAGCCACAACACAACGGAAATAAAGCCACAACACAACGGAAACAAGCCACAACACAATGGAATAAAGCCACAACACAACAGAAACAAGCCACAACACAACGAAATCAAGCGACAACACAACGGAAATGTTCCCGACCACTAGGGGGTCGTGGCTTTATTCCGTTGTGTTGTGGCTTTATTCCGTTCTGTTGTGGCTTTATTCCGTTGTGTTGTGAACTTATGTTTGCTTTTTTAATTTCGTTGTGTTGTGCACTACTGGGCCACCGTAGGTAATGGCTGTACGTCTAGTCTAGAGTCTTGTTCCAGCAGAAGAGTGACCTCTGACCCGACGTATGATGATTTCGATATAAGAGAAGAGGAGCTTGAGTTTGTTTTCTAGCCCTATTTGTTTGAACTGCGAGAGGCGTCTACTCTCACCTAAGCTTACGCTACTCCTACATCCTACATCATACGTCGGGTCAGACAATTTGTGACGCAGTATGTGACGGACAGATCCTCAAAGGCAGGAAATCCAAACATTCGCCTATCATTCATCATTCGCCTATCATTCATCATTCATCGACCTCAAATATAGCTTATCGCTTGAAACATGCAAGTAATAGCAACTTTACAAGTCCGCTTGCTCTATATAAATCGGTCTAGATAAATGTGCGCTATTATTTTCCGCATATCCAAGTGTTTGTGTAGAGAGCGCGCTTACTCCATGACATGGATGCGCCGGTGCGATCACTTGCATTTAACTTAAAATACTCAATTTTTGGACATACAGATAAGAACTGTAAATGTTCTTTTATTTCTGTAAACTCACAATAACAACAAAACGTTGTGCTTTTGTAAAATAATGAAAACAAACAGGATGCGCTTTCTGCCGTCTCGGTCTCAAATGAGCTTGAGCATGTCACAAAAACAAACCGAAACTCAGCATTGCCTCACAGACATGAGAAATATATCTATGGAAAGCTTGAAATGTCTACCAATTCAAATCTAAAACAAATATTCTCAGATTATGTAATCCATATGAAACGTGCATATAGGCGTATCCACTGCTGCGGAGATGACGGATCAGCATCGTCAACTTCATCTCCGCAGCCGAAAAACACGCAAAACACTAGTTTATCAATACGTTATTAAAATGTTCAGATAGTCTCCTTCTGGTTTTTCATGCCACTTTCATAATTATTTCTTTTGCCAGTGCGCTGCTACAAGCTTGCTTGTGTTTGAGCCTCAGACCAGCTCTTCCTAAATACAGGCAACATCTCTGACTGCAAATGATCTCGTCCCATCCTTCAAGTTTCAGGCTATACATTGGACAAGATTTTCAGCTGCTTCNTCAGTACTTGATAGAGAGTAAAAATTAGTGTAAATATATATATATATATACTATTCACCCTGCTGTATATACAATACAAATCTGTATGTCTTCTGTTCCAGATGTATACCACATTAGTATTATTATTTATTTTATTTTACTTATTTATTATTTTCTTAGTTTACTTAGTTAAATGTTTCTGTTCTCATGTCATATGTATGTATGTACCAAGAGCTTCTGTAAAAACCACAACAAATTCCTTGTGTGTTTGTGCACACTTGGCGAATAAAAGCACATTCTGATTCTGATTCTGATTCTGATTAGGCTATGTATTATATATAGGTGTTTTAAGGCTCACTATTATGATTTATTAATATAAATGTGCGATTAGTTGACTAATCACTAGTCGACTAGAGAAATCTTCAGACGAGGGCAGCTTTAATTTGTTGGCAGTTGCATTTACATCCACTTGGTTCAGAAATCTGAAGTGATTGACTGCCATCTTTTACCGTTCAGAACACAGGGTTCACGTTCTGCTGTGCGGGCGTTAAGACTCGTTCAAATTTCCCGAACCTTTCCGTGTAAACTTCTGTCAGTATGGCGGGGAGTCCCTCACCCCAGCCAGCTTCAGTCTGGACTTCAGCCACTTGTCAGAGGAGTCTCCACACTGACGCTACGCTTGACAGGTCTCTCCTCTCTCAACTTCTCCTTCTCACTCTCTTGTCATTTTTACCTTCCGCCTTGCTGCTCTCCCCCTTCTCCCAGTTTTGCTCTGTGCGTCATAAGCGTTGGTGTCTGCAGTGGCTTTTTAATAGGGGCTGAAAAATGTTGCCGCTCCGCCATCCAACGCCACAGACTAACGGTAAACATCTTGTCTGGTCAGAGCGCAGTGCCAGCCGAGCACACACATGCACATGAAAACATGTTTTTACTTTATTAAATTTAGCAAAAAATAGTCAGTGACTCTGCCCTTTCTGTAACCACATCGAAAGTATTAATTATGCTCAGGCCTCCCAAACTCTGCCTGTTATTGCATACCTCAGACCACCGATGAGTGTGTGTGTATGTGTGCTTTAGTGTGCACTACACACAGTCAACCAGCAACAATTACAGAAAGGTCTGGCATGACATGAGTCCAGCAAACACACATATACACAAATCAAATGAATTAAGTGCAGTCGGGAGGAGATTTCCTGCACCCTCTCCTTTTAGGTCTTTTTTGGAGTCTTTGGTCAGAAAAATATTCAGTGTTAACTGAGGATACAGACCGGCAATTTTACAGAGAGCAGAGAGCAATAATCATCCCTACACAACTCACAAGTCATATAGTTACAGGGATGTTATGGCTTTTAAGGTCTTTTTTATTTTTAAAACTTATTAGAGGCATTATTAAAAAAGTACTTATAATATTCTCTGTGGTTCATATAATTTTAGTCAAAGTTTTTCTTTAGTGCCAAAAGTCATAATTTAGTTTATAACATTTTTCCATCCCCTCTCTGACCCTTTAAATGGCTCGTTTATTGCGGGCTTTACCTTTAAGACTCCCTCTTTGCATGTGAAATGAAAACATTTTCCTGTGCCACTGGTTTGAATTTGATGCATTTTGGGAGTTTTTACCAGCCATGAAAATGTATTTGCATTATTTCATTTAAAGATGTCATAAAACAGAAGTTGTGATAGTCTTTTCTTCCATATTGTGACATATCCTAATGAGAGAGTTTCTCAAACAAGAAAAAATGTAGGATCTTGATTTTTGTCCATCGGGAATTGATTGGATGGTTGGATCATTGAGGTTCCCTATTGCTGTGGTCTTGTGATTGACAGGTTGCCCCGCCCTCACGTCAGTACAGGTCATCAGAGAGGACAAGAGATGTGCACAGATGAGTTACTTGTAAAAAGATATATTCCATTAAAAATTCCATTAGTTTCGTGTTGACTTCATGGTGAAACAATAAGCAGTAACTACTCTACTATTACTTTGGGCTGAGCAATTTGGGGAAACAAATCTAATTGCAATTTTTATGATTGCAATTGCTATTGACTCCAATACTTTATATTCTGCATCACTCCATCATTCTCTTTGCAAAGCCTCTGTGAAGTCAGAAACCTAAGGATTTCATAACAATCAGGTTATTGCAGCTAAAGATAGTCTTTTGAAAGTTTTGAGCTCTGAAAGTTACAGTATGTTACAGTATATTCTCATGATATGACCCCTTTAATTCTGAAAACTACATATATTATGTTCTGCTGATTACAAGGACCCTGAGGTGTACTCGTATACCCTGAAATGCATGTGAGTCATCTGGTATTTTTTGTATGTTTATACCGTGTTTATACCACATATAAAGCACTGAGGGATCCAGTCACAGTGAGAGCTGTAGTGTGGAGTACCCACAGATATCTTGTGGCCTATCATCAGCTCTAACAAACACATAGCTTTTGCATCAGTAGAATTCTGAAGCCCTGTGAGCCGTCCATCATCTTATGTTTTGAACGGCATCATTGTGTAAGCAGTTGGAAGATTGAAGAAATAATTTAGAAATAAAAGGCATTTCTCCTACCCTGATTTTAGCCCTCTGATTTGAACGCTCTGTTTAAGGGGCGTGTCTGCTGTGAGACTTCAGTGTAAACGCCCACTGCTGTGATTGGCTAACATCTTTGCATATGAAATAGCTAAGTATTACTCTCTCTTTTAGCACGTTTTTACTATTACAACTCTCAGGGTTAACTAATTGTGAAAAGTGTTGATTATAGCATTACATTTAGATCTATGGCATTAAATTTAGATCGTGGCATGAAAGGTTGCAGTGATGAACATTGTAGCCGATCACAGACATGTTGTTGAGCACATGAAAGCAGTTATCTCGTCATTGAAACTCAATTTCTGCACACTAACGAATGCTTTTATCATAACTAACTGTGCAAACATTATGTAAATAAGAGATTCGTTGAATGCAGGGCCTGAATTTCTAAATTGGAAAATAGGAGGGAATTCCCCCTTAGGTGACTCTTCTACACTCTAAAAAATGCTGGGTTAAAAACAACCCAAGTTGGGTTGAAAATGGACAAACCCAGCGATTGGGTTGTTTTGACCCAGCAGTTGGGTTAAATGTTTGCCCAACCTGCT
>RJVU01057857.1:7121879-7138545 GCA_003731715.1 Anabarilius grahami | reverse complement strand
AAACAATATTAAATTCAAGAGTATCTGTAAATAATTCACAAGATATAACAATAAACATTCTGCTAGAATACATCGCATATAATCTGCTAAAGGCCTGTTCACACCAAGAACGATAGCTATAAAGATAACTATAATGCTAACTATATTGGCGTCCACACCAACAAACGATACACAAGATGCAGGATGGATTTTGATTGGCTGTCAGTGTTTTTATTATCATCAGCTGGAAAAAAATTCCAACAATATCATTCCTCTGTGGAGTTATTGTTATAGATGTGATGTGGACTCTGCTATTCTTTTACATTTAGAATGATTTTAAAACTATATCTTTATTGTTATCGTGATAGTTATCGTTCTTGGTGTAAATGGGCCTTTAGATTATACAGCTCTACGCGTTCTACCATACATTGTTGTCATATGCTATCATAGACTCGGCAACATTATTTTAAGAGTTTTTCTAGATTAAAATGCAAAGAAAATCATATACATACAGTTCATGAGTGCAGTTGGCAGGTTTGTCCATTCGATGGCCCTCCTTCAGCAGTTTAAAGAGCTCCTCCACTGGGATACCTGGGTACGGTGAGCCGCCCAGTGTGAAAATCTCCCACAATAACACCCCGTAAGACCACCTGAGATGCAAGAGAGGTCACAGTTCAGAGCAAATATGGCACAACAATCACACATTTACAGTGTAGTGCAAAATATAAGTCTAACTCGGTGACTAAAGTGTCTAAACACTTGTTAGGCCTGATTGCGCTTGAAATAGTGGCGTAACAATACTCTCACTATCTCTATCTGTCTGTCTCTCTCTGGGGTGTAGATACTTGGCAGATGTGAGAGAGGAGTTTTGTTGGTTCTCACTGAGGCTTATAATGTATGTCTGTGATATGAGACGTGAGTCTATTAAACTAGAGCGAGTGTGTGTGCGCACATATGTGTATGTGGGTGTGTGTTATCACAAGCTGCTCTGTTAACTCAGGGCTCTTTTGTTTTGGCCCCATTCCTCCCACGCCACCACTGAGCAGTGCTAATCAAATTAGCCACGCTAAGAGACAACAGGAGCTATGAGCCAGCTAATGCTACCCGGCCAAATACACACACACACACATACACACACAGTCAGTTAGAAGCCTTATGGGGGCTGAATAATTGGCTCGTCATTATATCACTATCCGTTCATTAGCTTTATGTCGGAGTCAAATCTCATTTACGACCATCAGCGTGGTGCTCACACACACACACACAGTGAACGAAAGGCTCGCTGCTCATATATCATAGGATAAGTAGAGCCTATAGGCAGAGGGAGATATTATTTTATTACTGCTGTCTCAGGCCAGCTGTGATTAGAGTGTATTTAGACATATTGGAAAGTGCAGCTCTGTGTACCAGCCTGAGTGTGATGAATGTGCGCTCGGTCTACTGAGAGACAGTGTGCAATATACTAACATACTAATCAAAACCTGCTGTGCAAGTACACACACTAGTGTGCTAACATACACTCATGAAATAGCAATCAAAAGTTTGGGGTTAGTATGATTTTTATCTTTATTTGAAAGAAATTAATACTTTTATTCAGCAAGGGTGCATTACATTGATCAAAATTGATCGTTTGTTTGAATTAGAAATCTTTTGCAATATTTTTAATGTCTTTATATTCATCAAAGAATCCTGGGGGGAAAAAAGGATCACGGTTTCCACAAAAATATTATGATAACATTGATCATAAGAAATGTTTCTTGAGAACCAAATCAGCATATTGAAGCTTGTTTCCACCACTAAATAAAAAAATAAAAAAAGCTAATTAGGTAATTGCTACTTTTTATCTCACAATTCTGAAGTCAAAAAAGTCAGAATTGTGAGATTTCAACTCGCAATTGCAAGTTATAAAGTCAGAATTGCGACTTTATGTCTTGCAATTCTGACTTTATAACATGCAATTCTGACTTTTCTCAGAATTGTGAGATATAAACTCGCAATTCTGAGAAAAAACGTCTTTTTTCCCTCACAATTGGACATTATAACACACAATTGTGTTTTTATCTCACAATTCTGTGAAAAAAAGGTCAGAATTGCAAAATTTAAACTCGCAATTGTGAGTTCAGTCAGAAGTGCGTGATTTATAAAATCGCAATTCTGACTTTTTTTTCTTATTGCGAGTTTATGTCATGCAATTCTGACTTTATAACTTGCAATTCTGACTTTATATTACACAATTCTGACAATTCTGATTCATGACATCACCACTTTCACAAATTCGCATTTTTGTAGTTTGCACAGAGACGATAACAGTATCATTTTCAAAAACTTGCACTTTAAAAACCCATTTTTCATTTCCCTAAAACGTCATTGTCATGTAAATAAATGTTGAAAACAGTGTTGTGCAAATAGACCCTCGGTCAGTAAGTTATTAATTCATTAACCGCTCTGATGAGTTAAGTGATTTAAATGGAACATTACAATCATTAGCTGCTTCAAGCTGATTACTTGCAGGCTAGTGAGTCTTTTTGATGGATTCATTAAAAGAACTCCCTTTGAATTGGACTGTGTATTGTTGAATATGTATTGTTTATAATTGAATACATCCACCAAAGACACCACAACAGTTGACTTTAATTGATCAGTTCTCAGCCCTTTTACGAATTAAATTTGATTCAAAATATGTTTTTTTTTTTCATGTCTCCGATTCCGGTGAATTCCGGTGCAGGAAACACTGGCACACTCTCGGATGGCTTTGATGCTTTTGTTGCAGTGTTATGGTGTTCACATGCATTCCTTTACCGCTTGATGAACTTTATGAACAGATGGCATAAAATGATGGAGGGGAAAAAAGAAGAGGCATGCATGGCAATGTAAACTCACACATCACTCTGGTGCGTGTAGACACGGTCGAACAGTGCTTCTGGTGCCATCCATTTGACGGGGAGACGACCCTGAAAGGACACAGATCAGTCAGAACAACAGCGGTGCTGACCCGGCAAGACATACAGACGCCCAACGAACATCAACAGGCCTGCAGCTTAATCTCCTACTGTCCTATCTAATATAAATACACTTCAGCAGTTCACATCAATATCGTCCCATTCCCCAATGTGCTCTAATCTCCAACTGTCCCATCGAATATCCAAATACTTCACCAACCCCACCCCACATCTGAAACCCGCCAGCACAACACCTAACAGTTTCATCCAACACATGCCATCTATTTTACCAGTGTTAGGAAGCTTGTTTGATCTTGCTACAAGCTACTATAAACTAATTTAAGGTAGTTAAACTACTTCCATATTTTGTAGTAGGCGAAAAACAGTATGGGCCCTATTTTAATGATCTAAGCGCATGGTCTGAAGCGCAGGTGCACCTACAGCATGTCCGAATCCTCTTTTGCTAGTTTAACGACGGAAAAAATGGTCGGCGTGCCAGGCGCATGGTCCAAAAGGGTTGTACCTTGTCTCTTAATGAGACATAGGTGTGTTTTAGGCATAACGTGCAATAAACCAATCATAGTCTCATCTCCCAATCCCTTTAATTCCAGGTGCACCATGGCGGATTCGCTATTTACATGGTGGAAAGACTGAGCGCTTGGAATCTTTTTATTTTGTAATATTTAAAAATGTTTGTGTGCTGCTGTTTGTGTGTAACAAGCAGACTGTGCGCGCGTTGTGCGCCCTTTAAATAAAAAAAATATTGAGCCATTGACTTTAGACCATTTTTTGTTGGAAAATGGTGCAGTCGTCAAAATAGCAACACGCCAACAACGCGCATGAACACACCTTGTTTTCAAACCAGCATGCCCATGGGCGAACAGATGGGCGTGAGTGCATTTCCTATTTAAACAACGAGGGCACTGGACGTGAAAATGATAACTGCGTCAGGCAAAAAACTAGCATAAAACACTTGCGTCGCTCCTGTCGTCACATTGCGCCGGGTGTATGATAAGTCTCTATGAGCGCCGAGTAGTATGTCTGAATTCATTTTTGCTGTGGCGCCCGGGGAGTGATTGGGGGTTAGGTGCCTTGCTCACTTCAGTTGTGTGTATTGAGAGTGGAAGAGAGCGCTGTTCATTCACTCTAGTTACACCCCAATACTGCATTTTACAATGCATAGTGGGCCAGGTAAACCATGATGTGTTCAATACCATCCAGTCCTCGCCAATACCCACACATTCTTAGTACCAACTCCAGACCTCATTTAACAGTTCATCTGTTTATGACAAGCTGCTCAGAAATGCACCTTCAGAAGTTCCTGAACTTGCACACATTCATTTGACACTTACAGGCTTAACGTTTGAAATACAGTGCGTAACTACATCTCTGTGCTTCAATCCAATGCCACCCAAGAGCGCTATCCTTCAAGCATTCTGAGACTGATAATCAGTGTCGACTTACGTTGGTGGTCTTCTTGTAGTAGTCAATGTTGTGCACGTCTCTAGCCAGGCCGAAGTCTGCAATCTTCATCACGTTGTCCTCGGTAACCAGAACATTCCGGGCTGCGAGGTCCCTATGGATACACTGGCAACACAAACAGAAAGAGGGCCATCCTTTATTCACAAGTCTGATAAATACTTACACACTTGGAAAATAATAACTGGCAGCATTTATAAACTTTATAAACATTACAAGCCTCTTAAATTATTTCCATTCAAATGAGTTTACAAACTAAGATAAGTAGATGTGTTACCTTCTTTGAGGCCAGGTACTCCATACCCCTGGCGACCTGATAGGCGCAGGACACCAGGTCTTTAAATGTCAGAGTTTCGTTTGGGATCTTACAGGTGTCAAATGAGTAGTCCATCCCAGGAGGCCTTCTTGCCCGCAAGTATTCCCTAAGATTCCCTTTAGAGGCATATTCCACCAGCACATACAGAGGACCTGTATGAACACAGAAACAAATCAGTCAGAAAAATCAAAGCCAAACATCAAAGCTTTGATCTTATGTGTGTGTGTGTGTGTGTGTGTGTGCACTGACCATCTTGCGTGCACGCTCCCAGCAAGTTGATGATGTTCTTGTGTTTTCCAATCATCTTCATCATCTCCATTTCAGACACAAGGTCCGACAGGTCCTTATCTGTGCCATCATCTAAAAAAATAAAAAATTAAAATGTAATCCATTGTGATGCAAAGCTGAATTTTCAGCATCAATACTCCAGTCTTCAGTGTCACATGATCCTTCAGAAATCATTCTAATATGCTGATTTGGTGCTCAATAAACACTTCTTCTTATTATCAATGTTTAAAACAGTTGTACTGCTTAATATTTTGGTAGAAACTGGTACATTTTTCTTCAGGATTCTTTGATGAACAAAGTTCTAAAGAACAGCAATTATAATAGATTTATAGACTTTACAAATATAAATTATAAACAGAAATCTTTTCTAACATTATAAAACATATTTACTGTCAGTTATAATCAATTTAATGCATCCTTGCTGAACAAAAGTATTAATTTCTTTAAATTTAAAAAAATCTTACTGACCCCAAACTTGTGAATGGTAGTGCAAATATTATTAATAACAGTTAAGCACATCTACTGTGTTTTTTAGCGCATTAGGATAATGAGATTTTTTTTATTATCTCATCATTTGGCAGCAGGTATATTAGGCTGGTGTCACTTTAAGACCTGACGCACTGATCCATTATACTGGTACACATGCGTTTTCTTTCTCAATGGTTTACGTCTACTTAAAACATAACTGACTGTTTACAAGACTGCCATTTTGACATTATTTAGTGTGCATTTGACTGTTTAAGCGCAATAAGCAGTGAAAAAGAACTCAATTTAGTACTAAGAGGCGGCTTTATGGGCGCACTTTAGGTATGAGAACAAAATCTGCGGGAATGAGTAAAATTATGCACAATATGTGCAATCCCACGGCGAAATTCAAGCCTTGTAACACCAACAATATTCATCCGGAGCAAATGAAACAGTGAGTGAGTGGAGGCGGGTTTATGCGTCAACTCGCTGTCGGAGAGAAGAGACGGAGAGAAAGGGCAGCTCGAATCATGTATCTATTTTGCGGAAAATGAGTATTAGAAGCGTTTCAGATATTTCAGTATTGATATGTATCGAAAAATCTGTATTTTTGACACTGCACTACATTGTCAAAAGACTACAATTGAAAAATGTATAAATGTATAGAATTCAGTCCACCAAAGTGGCTAGAAGGAGTGACTGCGTTACACACCACTGCTGAAATCCACCCGCATTTGGCGAGTTGGCGGATGTTAATTTCAAGCCCTGATGTTATACATAAAACATACATATAATGCACTGCTTTACAGCATCTGAACATACTCACCTTTGAGCATCTTGACAGCAACAGTGAGAGGTTTGTTGGGTTTCTCTTTGTCAATCCCAATGGCTTCAGCCATCACCACCTGCCCAAAGCAGCCCTCTCCCAACGGTTTTCCCAGCGTCAGTCTGTAACCAAATCATAATTTGCAGTGAGCAAGGAACAAATAATTTGCTTTACTAAAACTCTCTGGTCATATGATGTTCACTTCAGCTTGTAACTCACTTTGTACGTGGAAATTCCCACTTAGGATCGGAGGGGAGTTCAAGCTCAGAAACGTTGGGCAGCATCGGCCCATCGCTGGATGACAGGCGGGCGATTCGGACCAATGGGGTGTTTGAATTCATGGAAGAGTTCGATTCCAAGGACACCTGCTTGGGTTAAGAATAAAAAAAGCATGTTATTGTCCCTGAAAGAGAACAAGACAGTGAGAGTAAGAGCGAGAGAGAGAGAGAGAAGAAGAATCAAGATGTCTGTTTTAAGAAGATCATCTACTCAAGTGCATAATGTCTGTTCCTGAGGGGAGTGCTCCTGAGAGAGAAAGGTTTGTAACTGTCAGATCTCCATGTAATGGACCACAGAAGAGTGTGTGAAGCAACATTTCCCTGCTGCCACATGCACACACAGTCTTGTTGTCTTGTATCTGAATGGGTGCTTGGGAGCCACTAGCTCATCTACCCTCTTTCTTTCTTGCATTTGACGCACAGAGATAAAGTTAGGCCGTGTGACCACTAAAGCGTTTTTAGCCAGCTGAAAATGCTAGGCACTTTTTGTTTTTTTCAGTTGAGGCGCTTCACTTGCTATGATACGGAATAAAGTGTTACCAGTATCTCATTTCACATATAGATTGTTTCTGTATTGTTTCTATATAAAAATGTCGATACAATGTAAAGTATTTGCTTTGGCTCTTGTTTGAATTATTTTGTTCCAATATTATGCTTCTTGTTGTCATCTGTTGATGTTGTACAAGCAGAATGTGGTGGTTGGTCGGTGTGGTATTTGTCCCGCCCCTCCTCCACTGTGATTGGACGGCTGGGTAAAAAGCGAGTGATGAGTGCTGCATTTTACCCAAAGTTGAACATCCTTCAAATCGAGGCAACCAGTAAAAAACGCCTAGCGCTCAGTGCTTCAGCGTGAAATAGATGCTCAGCACCTCGTTACGCTCCTGCCGTTTTAAAAACGCGGCGCTCCGATTGAAAACAATTGGAAAAATGCGCTACCCACGCACAGCCATGGCATCATCATAATGTAAATTTGCAAATCAAATTGTGATTGGTCTTCTTTCTTGCATCAATTTGCATCTCTTTAGCCATCTATAACTGTCTTTGCATAAGAATTAACACATAAAGTGTGATGAATGTCATGAGAACGACAAGTGCGTAAGTTTGCTTATAACTGGAGGACTGTACTTTTAGTTCCTCGCAAGCACTGCTATTTCCTTTAGGAAATGCAAATCTATGTAGACTTTCATGAGACACTGAGGAAGTATGTCAGCAGCAGGAAGATCAAGCTGTCTGACAATGATATCTCAATATTTACTAGTTCAAAATACACACCTACACAGATGCTATTTGAAGAAAAGAAAGAGAAAAAACCCCACTGCAACACGATTACGTAGCTTGAGTTGATTCCAGCGTGACATTGTCAGACTTTGATTGCTGAAAATAACTTGAGGGAAAAAGAAGAAGTGATGGAGAGAGCAACAGAGATTAGAGAGACAGTGTTTCAGCTGCAGCTGCTGCGATTTAAAATGTTTAAAACAACTGAGAGAGAGCGAGTTTCAGCAGGAGAGAAACATGATCTAAACACTGGCAGTCACCGGGAGAGCATGAATATCCCTCTGCCACATCGCATCTATGGCATCCACAGTACGTCTTCATATACACAAATTGCCCAAACACTACAAAAGTGTGAAAATTATGCATTCATGGCAATTTAGAGAGGATATAAAGAGAGAGAAAGAGAAAAATGAGCTGATCAAATCTTGTATCTACTTTCTGTTACCTGTCTCTTGAGGGGGAATTTGGACAGTTTTTGAACGGGCGGCGCGGGGAGAGTCTTCTGCGTGTTCATCCGCATACGGCAGAGGATAATGATGACCATGGTGAGGATGAAGAGCACGCAGCCCGTCACGTAGATGAGAATGTCCGCGTAGTCATCCTCTCTCTCCATCTCCACCGCTGACACAGAGCACAAGAGCACAGTTTAGACGTGTGTGATGACATTATGAGAGAAATGTGTTGCACTATAGGTGAAACTATGAATGTTGTGAATGCTAGTGAAGCGACTGATGCTGTAGGTCACATGACAATGACATCATGATGGATGTAGCACATACGGACACGCATTCATACTACTATATATAGAATGTACTTTTTAAATGGTTGGGAAGCAATTACTTAGAGACGTTTTAAAAATGGCCCACTTTTCTATTAGTGTTGTCTGACATTAGGATCCAAAATGAGATCCCATGCCATATGCAAGCAAAGTGAATTTTTATAAGGGACTGCAACATAATTTGTGGCTTAAATTGAATTATAATAGTCTGAACCTTACTGATGTAAGCAATGCAACGACTCAGAGACATACACCTCAGTGGAAAATTTTCCATCAGAGGTTTATCTGGGATGCCTAAATGTCTTTTTTCTAGAGCTAAATGTGGCGATATGTGGAATATAAAATCACCACCGCAAACAAAATTATAAAGTTAACAGCTGAAGGCTAATTAGAAATATTTATGGCCGGTAAACTTTCTCAATTCATCCACCTGTGTACATTTTGGACCCTGTTTATTTCTAATACACATAAAATTCAGTTAATCAACTTCAAGAACATGAAACCCAACATAAATTGGCCATTAACTACTACAGCCTCAAGACTTTAATTTAAAAACTAAGAGCAACTTTAGAAAACAAGCCCTACTAATGGTTCGATTAGAGATCATCTTAAGTCAATCATTAGTTTGTTTGTTCCAAGTTATAAAACAGAAAGCCTGCAGTTAATTTACACCAACCTTACAAACTAATTAACATGCTATCGCGCCCCCATGCAGGTACAAACATCCCATAATGCTGCTCTCTCCGGGAGGCTTATTTGGCACTTGTGTGATGAGCCCCACAGATAGAGTTCAGTGGCTCTACACGAGACGAGCGATTTTAATTACAGCAGCAGAACGGAGAGCTGGAGAGCTGGATAACAGGATGAGCGCGGAGGATGTAAGAATTAATGAATCGGGGCCTCCCAGATACTGGGACTGTGTGCCATCAGTAAATACTCCAGTAAACACGACAAGCACTTCCATCATGAGCGCGTGTGTTATCGAGTGGAAACAGTCTATGAGAAAAACTCATAGACTGCATATGTCATGTTTATATCTAAAAACAATTACAAACTACCAGGTTGTTCCTCAGAGAACTTTAGTCCTGGTGGCATATTTAATTTGACATGAACAAAAACTTGGCTGCCGTGATTAAAGGATTAGTTAAATTCAGAATTAAAATTTCCTGATAATTTACTCACCCCCATGTCATCCAAGATGTTTATGTCTTTCTTTCTTCAGTTGAAAAGAAATTAAGGTTTTTGAGAAAAACATTCCAGGATTTTTCTCCATATAGTGGACTTCACTGGCTATCAATGGTTTGAAGGTCCAAATTGCAGTTTCAGTGCAGCTTCAAAGGGCTCTACATGATCCCAGACTAGGAATAAGGGTCTTATCTATTTCTTATCTAGGTCTTATCGGTCATTTTCTAAAAAAAAAACTACAAGCTCTGCGATGCGCCACACATTACGTAATCACGTTGGAAAGGTCACGCGAGACGTAGGCGGAAGTACCGCTGTAAACTCCATCTCATTTTCTCCTCCAACTTCAAAAGGCAGAATTGTAGTAGGATTAAAATGAATGAATCAGAGTTTTAAACTAGAAACTTAATACGCTGTTTTACCTTTTTTTGTAAAGGCCATTTGACCAATTGCTTTGTAGACACTGGATCTGTACTTTCGTCTACGTCACGCTTGACCTTTCCAACGTGATTACGTAATGTGTGGCGCATCGCAGAGCAGTGCAAGACGACCATTTGTGGTTAAAAAGTATATACATTTTTATTTTTTTTTAGAAAATGACCGATCGTTTCACTAGATAAGACCCTTATTCCTCGGCTAGGATCGTGTAGAGCTCTTTGAAGCTGCACTGAAACTGACATTTGGACTTTCAAACCATTGGTAACCATTGAAGTCCACTATATGGAGAAAAATCCTGGAATGTTATCCTCAAAAACTTTAATTTCTTTTCGACTGAAGAAAGAAAGACGTAAACATCTTGGATGACATGGGGGTGAGTAAATTATCAGGAAATTTTAAGTTTGAAGTAAACAAATCCTTTAAGGTCCACAGAGATTATCAATGAAAACATTTCAAAAACATTTTAACTGCAAAACTATGAACAAAACATGCAAGGACAATAGGGAAAACAGGAAGTATAGAGACTTGAGAACAAAGGAGTGAAAAGAAACCCCAGAAAGTGAAACTAGTATACCTGGTAAAACTGTAAGCCAAGCAGAGTGATGGTTATAGCCAATCGAGTTCCCTGCCAGACAAGTGTATTGCCCCGCATCCTCAAAAGACACATTGGTCAGGTAGAGAATCTCCAGCTCTTTATCCGTAGTATTTATTCCCGCAGTCTGGAAAAGTAGGGAGAGATGGAGAGAAAGAAAGACAGATGCGTAAAGCACAACCCTTGAGAAAGGAACAGCACCCAACACCGGGAGGAAGATCTGAACGAGAGAAGATCAGTTAACCCATCACCAGTAACCCAGAGATCCCACCGTCCTGCTTATGAGGAGATGACCTAGAAGCAAAGTAAAACCCTAAACCCTAGCGGAAAATGTAACGCCCCATCAGCAGCAGCGGGTCACATTAGTTCTCATCTGTTTGAGGTGCAAAGAAAACATAAAAAGAGCCGGGAAGAATATTACCAGCTTTAAGCATAATTTAACCTCTCACTAGATAAAACTGACAGCTATTTATGTAGAAGTGTGTGTCCCAATACTCAAGAGAGCAGTAGGATATATGAGAAAATCAATAAGAATGTGATGTGGCACAGTCTCGGCTCCTATTAAACATGCCCTTGTTGCATTGATTGGGGAAGAAGAAGAAGTGAGCATTTAAATGAATCAGACATACACTCGCCTTACATAACAAGTCCTTGAATCAGGTCAGCTTATTTATTGTGAGAAGGGGGCGAGAAGTGCAGTGAGAAATATAGAGAGTTTAGAGGAGTTTGACTCTACGCCACCAAAGTCTTGATTGACAGCGGCTGTTTGGAGAGAGATTTACCTGGCTGGGACACTGTGAGCCAGAACGTATTCTCTGAAATGCCTAAAAAGTTGTGGGCTCGGCACCAGTACTGGCCTGCATCTTTTTCTGACACATTATACAGAGTCAGCGTATCGTGGGCCTCTTTTACATTACTGACAAAACTCTGCAGAAACACACACACACACTTTGTCAGAGGCGAGCACGTTCACACATGAACACACACTTAATGATTAAAATACTCCCGCAGCTTGATCTACCACTTTTTTAAGATACTGATACAATTTCATATTCACAAAACAGTTGCGCCACTCAGAACAAAAACTTGCATCTTATTCACTAACCACCCACAATCCAGTTTAAACTGGCGAAAAAATAAAGGTTCCAAAAGGGTTGTTCACAGTGATGGTATATTAGAACCATTTTACAGTTAACAGTAAACACACAAAAAAAAATGTATTAGCGTGAAGAACATTTTAATAATCTAAAGAACCTTTTGCATGTTTTATGTAACGGAAAGGTTCCATGGATGTTAAAGGTTCTTCATGGAACCACTGATGCCAGTAAAGAACCTTTATTTTCAAGAATGTATAGTTTAAATGAATAGAATTTTTTTTTATTGAAGATTTACTGAATTAAAAACAAAAAAAAATGCTTTTTTTCTAGTTAAAATCACAAAAATAGATTTATATTACATTATTATATTTCTTTGACCTGAAGTCAAATTCAAATTTTAGTTACACTTCTTGTTTGCAACCTCAGCTAAAACGCAGGAATTGAACTGGAATTAAATTCTGAAGAATTTATTTCGGAATGGTGCATAGCGTTGTGTGTCATAAGTATTTAAATGAACTCATTGTCATTCTTTTCAGCACAAACACATCCCCTTTCATATAAATTAGACTTATTATAGATTGTGGCATATTTACAAAACTTAGGACCCAATTTTAACGATCTAAGCGCATGGTCTGAAGCACATGGCGCAGGTGCACTTAGGGCGTGTCTGAATCTACTTTTGCTAGTTTAACAACGGGAAAAAATGGTCGGCGAGCCAGGCGCATGGTCCAAAAGGGTTGTACCTAGTCTCTTAATGAGTCATGGGTGTGTTTTGGCCGTATGAATGAATGAATGAATAAATTAGGCATTTATATAGCGCTTTCCTATGTACAACTGTACACCCAAAGCGCTTTACAATCATATCAGGGGTCTCTCCTCATCCAACACCAGTGTGCAGCATCCACTGAAAAATTATGGATGCTGCACCATCTCCCATTCCCTTTAAAGGCCAGGTACGCTTGCACCATGGCGGATTGCCATTTACATGGTGGAATATAAACACTTTCAACCTGATGAGTCAGTTTAAATACATGTGTGTATTGCCACGATTCGTAAAATAATTAACTAATTTCATTCGTCATTACTGCAAATAAGTAATTCTAATACATGCAATGACTATCCATTATGACATGTAGGACTTTTTATCTTTATGTACACAATAATAATCTTTTACATTGTAATCCTTTTACATTGTAATCCTTTTATTTTTAATATTTGGCATGTTTGTGTGCTGCTACTGTTTGTGCGCTGTCCCTGTGTGTGTGATAAGCAGAGTGTACACACATTGTGCACCTGCCTATAGGCGCATATTACTAATGCACCCTTTAAATAAAAAAAATACTGCGGCATTGACTTTAGACCAGGTTTTTGTTGGTCAATGGCTGTCATTTTCAGTTGCCTCAAAATAGCAGCACGGCAACAATGCGCCTGAACACACCTTGTTTTCAGACCAGCACGCCCATGGGGCGCACATATGGGTGCAAATGCATTTGCTATTTAAACAATGTGGGCGCTGGACGTGAAAATGATAAATGCATCGGGCTGAAACTAGCAAAAAATCACTTGCGTCGCGCCTGCCATCGCATTGTGCCGGGTGTATGATTATGATGGGTGTATGATTTCAACACTATCAGTTGAAAAATGCAACCCATGAAGATGCCGTCACCAGATTTTTATGGCTCTTTATTTAAAACTAAAAATGAGCTGGACTGAAACTTGTTTCACCTACATTGGCACCACAGCTCAACACGCTAACTGCTAGGCCTCTGACGTCACTGTATGTTATAATTAAACGCTTAAATATTGTCTTTAGCCCCTTAGTCCACACATACAGTATCTGTTTCTGTATTTCTTTCAGATGGTTCATTTGCTTTATTCTCTGTTTCCGATCTTTCCCTTGATCGTAGGCGTTGCGCCACATATGATCTGTCGCTCAGCACTCTCGGTCTGGGAGGGCTGGGGAAGGCTTTAGAGGGTGCGCAGATGAAACTGCGGGGAAGGGAAAAGCCGGCGAGCGGCTCCCAGTAAAATACTGTTTCAATTATGTGGGAGTCTAAAATAGCGTGGCGGTCTGGCCAGCCGACGCACTCCCCTCCTCTGCCTGCTGACTCTGCCCTTCCCTCGCTTCCCGCACTCAATTTTTCCATGGCTTTTTCGGGAGCCTCTTCCCTCTTTCCCTCCCTCCTTCTCTGAAGAGAGAGTGGGGCAGCACAGCTAATGGCTGTCTCCCTGCGCGACGCCACCGCGGCGGTTAGCTTAGCCCAAAACAGATGTCTGCCTCCTCTCTCACTCCTCTGAGAGGAAAAAGAGAGCGAGAGACCCCTAATTCTCCAGTTGCAGAGCCTATAGTGAGATGCTAACATGGGTGGGATTAGGAGTTTGAGGGAGGTGCTCTAAAAGTCACTCAAAGCTCACATGAGACTTAATATGAGGTTTAATTTAAGCAGCGCTTGGACACATTTTGAAAAAATGCCTTCAACAATGTAGGACTACTCTAACAAGCACAAGCTAACAATGTTTTCATAATAATTAAATCTTTGTATCTTTTACTGTTTCACTCAAACCATCCTTGTTCACATTACTTAAACTTATGTAACTATATGAACTTTAATTTAACTGAGTATAAATGAGTATTGTCAGCTTTACTTAAATTGAGTTTGTTCAACGAGTAATTTTTTTTAGTGCATTTTGTAGAGCAAATAGTTAATTTAATAAGGTAAATTAAGTCAATAAATGTGTTCACCTTACATAATAAACTTTTATAAATTTAACATAACATTATTAAGTAAACTGCACATATAAATATTATGTAACTGACAAATTCAAATGATTTGTATTCACTCAAAGAAATTTTGTCAGCTTGAATTTCTTTTGTTCATTCAACTAAATTGTTATTTGTACAAATTACTCAATATAGTTGCGTGGAACCACTTGACGCAGCTTTTTTAAGTAAATTAACAATTAATTTTTTTGAGTGTACAATCCAAACTTTTAAATCATAATCATTGAAACAGAAATCAGAATTATCATGATATTAATAAAAAGACACTTGTTTTTGAAAAACAAAATGTTCATAATAAAAGTATTTGATGTGCAAAAAAGAAAACAAAGTGGTTCATTCATGAATCTTTCTGATGTGCCCATATAGATGACTGTACCTTCAGGATGTTGACGTAGGGGGAGCCATTGGGCCCATACTGGCTTCCATTCACCTCGATGTGTTTGAGCCACTGGATGTGTGGCTGAGCATCACTGTACACCTTACAGTGAAACTCAACGTCGCTGCCAACAACCACCGTCTGATTGGCCGGAAGACCCGCCTGTAGGATGGGCCGGTGAGGAGAACGTTCTGATTGGACAAGAGATGGGGGCAGTCAGATATGAAGGTAAGTTTAAGTTAAATGTTGAATGTGTCTGTGTTGCGTGTTCATACCCAGCACGTCGAGTTGGTAAGTGTGTTTGATTGTCCCGTATTTGTTCTGCACCACACACGTGTAGTTCCCTCGGTCAGATGGAACGGCGCTCTCCATGACCAAACTCCACTGCTGATCCCTCAACTTGAGAGTGAGGATGAGAGAGACAGAGAGGGTTTTATTCATAAAGTAGGACATTACATAAGAGGTCCACTTGAATCCTTCCCTCAGGTTCTTCTGTTAGATGAAGAAAAGCAGGTGCTAAAGTCTTGGTGTCTGTTTAACGTTATGAGTAAGATCCACTGTGCTGATAAATCTGAATTGAATTAGAATTAAAGAACCAAACAGGAGGCAGAATTGTAGTAGGATTAAAATGAATGAATCAGAGTTTTAAACTAGAAACATAATACCAAATTAAGCATTTCTAGATAGACAGACGATAGATTGAGAACAACATGAGGATGATTAAATAATCACATTTTTGGGATTTTGTTGGAATTCCTCTAACATCATCAGATGTGGAAAATGTGGAGATGGGTCACAAAGTTTCCTTCACCACATACACACATATACACACATATACATCCATTCATTCATAGAGCACACTCTTAATTGCATATGGCTCTCTCTCTCTGCCTCTTTCTGTTTCTCTTGCGCTCTGTCTCTCTCTCATTCCTTCTCTATGCACTTCGAAGGTCTGAGTGGAAAAAAATGTAACTGTGTAAATATTATGGGCTGTGTTTTTGAACAGTTGCATGGTAACACTGCCTGAGAGGGCAACACGCACATAGACAAACACACATGCCTAAGAAAGTTGGCAAGGGCGCCTGTGCCCCCTGCACTCCTCCTCCTCCCCCTTGTCTTCTGGATCCTCACCTCCTCTCAGCTCACTCTCAGTGAAGCTTTGGTTTTCGCTGATTGAAACGCTGCACAGTATGAGTGTATGTCTGTATGGGAGTAGTTGACATATGACCTTTTTAAATCAAGATTTTAGGTTTAAATGAATATAAATGTATAAGGGAAAGAACAGTATATTGTATGTCCTGTAACTAGTAAACACCTTTAGTTCATTTAAATTATCCTGCATTGAGACAAATTAATTTTTAAAAATTACAGATTTTTAATTTAGTCTCTCAACCATTAAGAGGTCATAAAGACTATATAATAATAATAATAATAATAATAATAGAACTAGCAAAATGCTGTTCAAATAGTTTTAAATGAAATAAACTTCCATAATTGTTGCTAAACGATATTTAGAAGGGCTTCATCCCCCTAAAATAATCTGAAATTAACCCTAAATTAAACCTTAAAATATGTG
>RJVU01057857.1:7087756-7121803 GCA_003731715.1 Anabarilius grahami | reverse complement strand
TTTTTTTTAGGAATTTGACTGTTTTTATTAGTAATTTCTACTATATAATTAGCCTATAAAAATTATAATAAATTTGCTTTTAAAAACCAAGCAAATTTATTGAAAAAGTACCCACTTAATATACTCTTAAATTGTAAGAATATGACTAATACTGATGAATAAACAGTATAAAGGTAATACTGTTAAATAGCTGTGCCAAACTAGTTTTTGTTACTGCGATAAAGTTAATAAGTTGGTATGAACCACCACAGTCATTTAAAAATATACAAAATGAAAATAAAGTGGCATTTTTGGGGTTATGGAAACAACAATTACTGTGGTAAATACACAATACTAACATGATGAAATATAAACTGCTTCTGGCGGATAGAATGAACATACCTGCATGCAAATCCTTCCCACACACGAAGTACCAGTTTTGTAATTTATTGATACTTTTTGGTAATTTCATGACTTGCTAATTAACAACATAACTATGATGTTGAATGCTCGTAATTAATTTTTATTTTATGCATGCTGCTGCATTTGCGCGTGAAACTGAAGAGTGCGCACTACGAGCACAGTATAATGGCTGACAGCATAGAAAAATTAGTTTTTATGAGTCTCAGAGACTTTTTATTTTCGTAACAAATTATGAAAATAACGTTAGAACAATGACACTGACATATAGCCAGATATCTCATCTGACAGCATATACTGAATCAGGCAACGCGTTTTTTTTAGACTCTATGTAAGCTGCGTCTGACAGAAGAGTCCACAGCTTTCACGCATGTCTTTCAAAATAAAAGTATTGCATCATTAAAATAAAACAGAGAATTACATTTGTTGTCGTTTCTTTGACTGCACACTTAAAACTTTGGACTAAAGGCAAGAAATATTCCTCTGAGCTACATCAGCTCATGCTCAGGTTGGAAGCGGAGTCCCCTTGGACTGAAATCCTAGACTTGCCTTGTTAACATCCCAAAAGTATTTAATGTCAGCTACCTATGTGCAGTGGGAGTATGAGAGAGCGAGAGTTTAATTTAGGACCCTATCTTACTTGACATTGACATTTTGCGTGTATGTGTGTAAGACATTTATCTCAATGTGTCTGCTGAAAAGAAATGCTGTGAGGAATTCTCAGCTGTTCCTCAATCTACCCGAGCTCTTTATCCAGAGGGAACGGGAGGAGAGGGTTAGTACATTTATCCCATCCTTCATCAAAAGATAAGAGCTGAAAAGTGTTGTGATGTCATGTTGTACCCTGCTGATTCAGACACAGAAAAAAAAAAACAGCACGAGAAAGACCCAAGCCAAGGTCCGATAATCAGTTGAAAAGCACTGCTCAAATTCCTCCCGGCATTATGCTGTTAACATATTAAGCCTCTTTAACTCTGATGTCAGACTGGGGTTAGGAGTTAAAACCAGTGCGGTGGATATTCATTCAGTTCAACTCAATTGTGACAGAACTGCAGAGAATATTGGGCGTAAAGGGACTCAAGAAGCTCAGGTCTCTCTTGAGTATGTGTGTGTTTGTATGTGTATGTCCAGGATTTATAGCTGTGTCAAAACGGTACGGGCTCGTTCCGACAGCGGTGCTGTTTAATTTGACCCACAGAGACAGGAAGCAAAAACAACTGACCCCAGGGCTAGTCATTAAAACGACAAAACGTTTCTCTATCTCGCTGTCAATAGAAAATGGCACAGTAGTCTTACTGGAAACACTATGTTTCACCATTAAAGAAGCCATCGATATTGTACAGACAGCCCAGGTCACCATGATTTTTCCAAGTAAGACATGTTCCAGGAACATGTTGTACTGTACTTGGCGAAATTTAGAGAATGAACTACAGGGCGACATCACTCTGTTCATACTGATAAAGACCTCAAGCACAAAGACATAAACACGGCTTTTCCATATTATTTTCACATTACAACTATTACCACTTAAAGGTGAAGTTTATCTAGTAGCCACTAGTGGCAGCAAATTGAATTGTGAAAAATAAAAATTTCAAACAGGTTTTCCAAACAATTTTTCAAAGTTTTGTTTGTCATTTAAAGACATAATTCACCCAAAAATGAAAATTATCTCATAATTTACTCACCCTCAAGCCATCCTAGGTGTATATGAGTTTCTTCTTTCAGCCAAACACAATCAGAGTTATATTAAGAAATATCCTTCCACTTCCAAGCTTCACAATGGGAGTGAATAGTAACCAAGATTTTCAAGCCCAAAAAAGCACATCCTTTAAATATTCTCCTTTTAGACTTCTAATTCGTGACCAGTGTTTTGTTTTGCTCTATCCTCTGCGTTTCCGCTTTCGTCAATACGTCTTGTGTCAGGTCAGAGGTTACTCTTCTGCTGTAATCGACGTACAGAAGCCATTGATTCTAGTTTATAAAGTTATAAATATGGATATTTTTCCTACAAAAACACATCGATTTGCTTCAGAAAGCCTTTATTAACCCCCTGGAGCCAGATGGATTACTATTATTATGGATGGATGTGCTTTTTTGGGCTTCAAAATCTTGAGTACCATTCACTTCCATTATAAAGCTTGGAAGAGTATATTATGGGATAATTTTTGAGTGAACTTTCCCTTTAAGCAGGTTTGCTAAACATTCTTGAGCAGCATTTCTATAGTGTATATATTTCTAATAACATATTTCTAATAATAATACATATTTGAATAATCTGTATTTATTTTTCCACACCTCTATTATTGTGGTAAGACAATGGACCTTTTTTTTCAGAATTTTTACTATTATGACCAGCACCTTTATTGGGCAGAAAAAGCTGCAGAAGACTAGCCTTATGTCGATAAGCATTATGGCTACATGAGAATAGTGAACATTCAAGTGGGAGCTAAATTACACACTTGACCTTTAAACATATTTACACATAAATGAATAACTAATTGCACCCAAGCACTTAATAAAGACATATACTGCTCTGGCTTTCAGACAAAAGGCACATTTGTCGGTGGATTAGAGATTCAGCATTTCATTACTGATGCTCCAAGCATGTAGAATTTAAAGCGCTGGTGGTCCCACAGAGAACTGCGACTGAAATTGAGTCATCCCTCGGAGGACGTAACAGTCTTTCTTCACTCGCTCGTCAATTGAGCTGTTGAATATGTTGCGAGCTGCACACACTCTCGAATGCAGTGTTTTCACAAAACATCAGTGTGCATGTGTGCGTGAGGTGTGACTAACCCACGGTGCCACAGATTAGCATTCTAACAATGCGACTTCGGCTGCCATATGTGAGCATGACAAAAGCCACGCCTCCCCCTGTCAATCAAGACCTCTAAATCGCCACGGCAACACCCTCTCAGAACCTCCCCCTTCTGATGACTCAATAGAGAGGTGACCTCTGACCTTAGAACCCTGCCAGTCACGGACAGAAAGTGTCTGAGGTGTGTGTGTTTGTTTGTGTTAATGTGTGTGTGGCTGTTTGAAGGGGAAAGCTGTGGGAAAGTCAACTGTCTAAACAAAGCCATGGATAGTTTCAAACAATGAGAGTATGGCATGTGACTCATTTTCTTGCATTTAAAACTCATTCTGCAATCTTAATGCATTTAGTCGGCAATTAACGTCGCCAGAGAGGTAGTCAAACTTACAACCGGCTCCAGTGCCAATAGAAACATAATCGCAGCATTATTGTTCCCCTTGCCATGCAGAAAAGAGCTTTATGCCGATCTCCCAGTGAACTCCTCCTGTTTAATTTTGCATGACGTTCTGCGTTTTAACACATCGTTGAGTGCGTTATCAAGCCATCAGGCATGTCATATCCTCACACACAAGGGGAGCACACATACATACACATACATATAAGAGCCGTGACTTTTATCCTTGGTCTCAATAGAGACAGAAGACATTTAGTGTGAGCTGTCAAGCCCCTGTGTATGTGAGAGTTAAATAAAGCTATTATGATGCTGTCAGACATCTCTATGCCAACAGAGACTGTGCTGATGCGGAGGGCAGGTCTGGTATAAAGGATGACCCTGGGTCAGTGCGGACCCCTGGTGTGTGTATACGTGTATGTTTTTGTAAGGGCAGCATGGTCACTCTATGGCCATCGAGAGGTGGAGAGGTCAATGTTTTGTTTCTAAATGTCTCTCTTAGGAGACACTGGTTATATTCTATGTAACAGGTCAATGCAAAGCATGGCTGTGTTAAAAAATCCGAATGTGTGAATGTGTGTGCATGTGCGCGAAAAAAAGTCAGGTTTTTCTCTTAAAATTCTGTTAATTTAAAAAAAAGGGGAAATTGTCATGCATTTGTAGTATATATCTATAAAATGAATGTGGATGACATCAGAAGAACTTGATGAGAAATACTTGAGTTCATATTAAGACTTTCATATCTTGGCAAATCTACTAAAAGCGACTACAGTTTGAGATCTCTGAAACTCTGTAGTAGATGTGTGAATTTTTTTTTTCAAGGGAAAATTCTGTAATTGTGTTTAGTAAAAGTCTCAGTTTGTTCTCAATGCTATCTAGAAGAAACCATTGAGATACTGAAGAGATCTAATTTGTGATTTTTATTTTTTATTTTTTCCTATGGGGAAAGTTCTTGCCTCTTAAAGGGATAGTTCAACCAAAAATGAAAATTATCCCATGATTTACTCACCCTCAAGTCATCTCCCCCCAGTTATAAAGCTTGGAAGAGCAGGATACACCTAGGATGGCTTGAGGGTGAGTAAATCATGGGATAATTTAAATTTTTGGGTGAACTATCCTTTTAGTTTAAAAACAAATGAAGAAATTGTTATGCATTTGTAGTATACAGCTATAAAATGAATGGATGGCATCAGAAGAACTTGGTGAGAAATACTTTAATTTCAGGTAACGCTTTATTTTAGGGTCTTTTAACTAGTTGCTTATTAGCATGTATATTACTAGAATATTGGCTTATTCTACATTCTTAATACTTTATATGACCTTATTCTACATTCTTAATACTATCCAACGCCTAAACTTAACAACTACCTTACTAACTATTATTAAGCAGTAAATTAGGAGTTTATTGAGGGAAAAGTCGTAGTTAATACTTTATATGTGTTCCATATACTAAAGTGTTATCGACTTTCATATCTTGGCAAATCTACTAAAAGCTACTACAGTTGTAGATCTCTCAAACTCCGTAGGAGATGTGTGAAATTACTGGTGTCTTTTCTCTTGAGAGAAAATTCTGTTAATGTGTTTAATAAAAGTCTCAGTTTGTTCTCAATGCTATCTAGAAGAAACAACTGAGATACTGAAGAGATCTAATTTGTGATTTTTCTTTCCTATGGGGAATATTTGTGCCTCTTAAAGGGATAGTTCACCCAAAAATGAAAATTATCCCATGATTTACTCACTCTTCTGTCTGCCGAAAGCTAGTTTTTTTTAGTTTATAAAGTTTTAAATATGGATATTTTTCTTACAAAAACCCATCGCTTCACTTCAGAAGNAGTGACATGTGGCCAAGTATGGTGACCCATACTCGGAATTTGTGCTCTGCATTTAACCCATCCAAGTGCACACACACAGCAGTGAACACACACACCGTGAACACACACCCGGAGCAGTGGGCAGCCATTGCTGCGGCGCCCGGGGAGCAGTTGGGGGTACGGTGCCTTGCTCAAGGGTCTCACCTCAGTCGTGGTATTGAAGGTGGGGAGAGCGCTGGACATTCACTCCCCTCACCGACAATCCCTGCCAGACCTGAGACTCTAACCCATGACCTTTGGGTTACAAGTCCGACTCTCTATCCATTAGTCGTGCAGTCGTGGCCTTTATTTTTATGATGGATGGATTTATTTTTTGGGCTTCAAAATCTCACCCCCCTTTTTACTACCATTATAAAGCTGGGAAGTGCCAGGAAATTTTTTAATATATCTCCGATTGTGTTTGTCTGAAAGAAGATAGTCATATACACCTAGTATGGCTTGAGGGTGCGTAAATCATGGGATCATTTTCATTTTTGGGTGAACTATCTCTTTAACGAAAGTTGCAATGAATAATGCTTTGTATTTAAAGGGATAGTTCACCGAAAAATGAATCGTTAACCAGCACTCACGTATGTCCAAACCTGTATGACCTGTATGACTTTGAACAGTTTTGGTCACCATTGACAGAAAAAAAACCTCAAAAAGAAACATTTCTCAAAATATTTTCTTTCTTTTATGTTCCACAGAAGAAAGAAAGTCATACATGTTTGAAAAAAACAACATGAGGGTGACTAAATGATGACAGAATTTTCATTTTTGGGGTGAACTATCTCTTTAATTGTGTGGGGGATCATTAAGTGCTAAGGAGCAACAGGCCTGAGAGATGAATAATGGTAATAACAAATAAAAATAATCTAAAGAATCAATGGACGCTCTCCAATACACGTCACAAACAACACCCGCACACATGTATCAACACATAAATAACAAGACCACACAGAACTTCGTGTTCCTCTGCTGTTTCACAGAGGAACAGCAACAGGTGGACGTATCCTCTAGAGGCGACAAGCAAATAAAATCCAGAGCGAGAGAAAGAGAGAGCTCTTGAAGGAGCAGATGTTGGGGATCTGTGTAAATTATTACTAATTGCAGACTTTTATTATCTGTAATCCTAAACACACAATCACATGTTTGCACACACACGTTCTTAATCGATATTCCTATTGTCTTACTTTAATCCCGCCCATTCTCTGCTCTCCTTTGAATTCCTTGCCATTTTTCAGCCAATGTATGGTGGGTGTGGGGTTGCCAGCAGCCGGACAGCGGAACTTCACCGTATTGGCGGCAGGAACGGCCAACAGTTTCTTCTCCATCCGGTCGGGACGGGTCCAGAATGGAGCTTCTGTTGGTCAGAAATATACATATGAGAACAAAGTCAGATGCTGCTGAAAATGATGTTATGAAAGTTTACCATAACATTTCAAATGTACAGTACATGAATCCATAGGCGTAAATGGAGCTCTATAAGTGTATGTTGACATGCAATGCTATTTTTCAGGGGGTAGGGTGTTCCCTCTCCGGGAGTCTTCGTGTGGGTGAATGTTTATGGAAAGAATTTTCTTGTGCGCTCTGTGGCAGCGTCAGACTGGCTGCCTAATTCCCAGACTGAATTAAAATTTGTTTGGAAAAGCAAACACGCTTACATACACTCTTACGTGAGTGTGAGGCGTGTTTATGCTCTTGCAGACAGAACTCTAAAAGATTCCCAGTGTTAAATCCTTCACAAAACCTTGACCGCACAATGCGGAGTCCTAATAATAACAACCTATTATAATAACGGACCGATTTTCCTTCATTTAATCTTCCCACAAATTTAGTATATAATGTTGACTGTCATGTGGTCAGGCCTGTGTTTATACTTCCTAGCAGCTAATGCCAAATATCAGAGCATAAATACTTACGGTAACATTCTTTAGCTAAAATAATAGTCATTATTTTCATTTTCAGAGACGTGTTGTACTTTGTAAGTGTGTGTGTCTTTAAGAGATTGAGTAAACATGCTTTCATCCCTCCTCAAACAATTAACTCCAGATCTGATCAACCCGAGAACTTGGCGATTAAACCCACAGACGCCACTTTTCGCTCCAGACATACATGCAAGCTCACAAACACACATCTGTGAGTGCGCACACACATACACACACAATAAACCCATTAACTAGACTGAATATAATTATCTCGGCCGTTATTTGCTCACACTATCAGATTGTGAATGTGAAGGGTGATTGGCAGGCTGGCATTTCCTTTGGCATAACCGACACACTAATGCCTACACACACACACATACTCTCTCGCTCGCTCTCTTCCAGTTTGCACTGCATTCTCAGATGGTCAGTGGAACTGGAAACTCAACTTTCAACAGTCGAATTAGCCCCCATGTGTATGTGTTTGTGTGTGTGTGTGTGTGTGTGTGTGTGGTTTGCAATTTTATAGAGTTCAATACAGACAATTTGAGCTTTGAAGTGGGAACTGCGAATCTGCAGTGACCCAACTTTTTTTTTCCATTTACTTTTATTCTACAGCCAAAAAAGAAAAGCCATCAAAGTGCAGTTCAACTCCACACAGCTGATATTACGCACAGCTTGCTTCAGTCAGCCAAACTGAGAGCAGAAACCAGCACTGCATCATTAAGATATTACAGAATGATGTCATCAGATGTCACACGACCTCAACTCTTCTCAAATGTTCCAGAGAGCGCAGACCTCACAGCTCTCAGCTCCTCTCTCTCTCTCTCTTTCTTAATTAGAGCTGGATTACTGGTCATTAAACTCTAAAGGGGTTTTGGTTTTTGCTTAATCCCTCGTTTCATGCCCTCCCCTCAACCCTGAGACCCTCCCCCAACCCCGATCCCACCACAACAGACAGATGTGTTAGCTTTCCCATCCCTCTCTCTTTCTTTCTTTGTGAAAAATCACAAATGAGATCTCTTTCAAATCTCATTTGTTTCTCCCCAAAGCAATGAGATTAAATAAAGATAAAAATGGAGAATGTCCCCTGCATCTCAAATTTTTCCCTCAAAAAAAGGTCCCAGCAATCATCTACACAAAAAAAAAAGCTGGGTTAAAAACAACCCAAGTTGGGTTGAAAATGGACAAACCCAGCAATTGGGTTATTTTAACCGAGCGGTTGGGTTAAATGTTTGCCAAACATGGTGTGCAGTTTTATTTAACTCAACTATTGTTTAAAAATTATTATATGGCTGGCTTAAATGAACCCAAAATATGTTGGAAATTGAAAATCTGACACATAATTACTAGGGGCAACAATAATAATCAAAAGTTGAACATTTATTAATAAGCAATTTAATAAATGTTTATTGTTTAATTATTATTCATTAAACTTATTACTAAATGTTCATTTATTAAACATATTAATATATATTAATTTCCAACATATTTTGGGTTCATTTTAAGCAAGCAATATAGTAATTTTTAAACAATAGTTGAGTTAAATAAAACTGCACACCATGTTTGGCAAACATTTAACCATAATTTAACCAAATACATTTAATAATAATTAACTACATATACTTGCTATAGGGTAAGGGTTAGAATGAGGATTTGGTTTAGGGTTAGTTGCATGTAATTATACATAATCTATAGTTATTACTATAGTAACTACACGTTACACATGTAACAAGGACACTGTAAAATAAAGTGTTACCAATTATTCTTTTCAATTAACCTTCTGAAAATGATTCACAAACCATTTTTAACAAATCACTGAATCGTTCTTTGGTCATAACTGATTTGAAATATGGATCAAATCAGTGATTCTGTCTCTTTTGCTACAGTATATTAACATGTTTTCCTATATAGACATTTATCAAAATGTGTTTAATGTGTGTAAAATATCAGTTGGGTCACTGAAATGAGGACTTAACACTAAAACACAGAGAAATAAAATCTTCCTCTAGTTTCTTTCTTTAGCTTTTATACACACAGTTGAAGATATTGTGACATTTTCTGAGATTTTTAGTCACATTTCACTTGATGCCATTAGACTTTAAAGTATTTCTCTTCTTTTTCTTTCCTCTCTCTCCATCTCTCGTGAGAATTTGTGTTTTTGCATCAAGTGAGGGGAAAAGCAGCTGATGAAATGAAATGCAACCCATCCCCAGCTAAGAAAGACAGCAATCACATGCATTTATTACAAAACAGAGAGACCTCATGAAATCTCAATCAAAAAAGAGGAATGAAATGAGAAATAAGAGGGTGAAACGCACCATTTCCATTACCTGCATCGTCCTCATCTTCATCATAGTCCTCATCATCACCGGAGGACAGCGAATCTAAGAGAGACAGGGTGATGGAGAGAGCGATCTTATTACTACACAGCACAGTGGGCTTTCTGTATGAACAATGAACCTATTCATATGATCTGCAGAATGAGGAAAATAAACTGATAACAAATCAAAACCAATTACTGCACGCGCACACACACGCCCTCAAACACTCACACACACAGCGGTTAATAGATGGCAGATGTTTGCAGAGATTCAGTGAGTAAAACGTCTCAGATATTTCTGACAACAGCTGTATTTTTACACACATGTCCCGAAATACACACACACACACACACACACACACACAAAAACACACACTCCCGTATCCTGCTTCTAAATGAACTCATTCAGAGGGAGAAAAAAACTACGCTGTGACCCTGAAAAAGAGATTATTCTGTCTTCAGCTCCTCCTCTCTGAACATTTACACAGGTAAAACTGTACGGCACACACTCCTAAAATACCATCGGAGCGTGAAATCCAACACTAGGCCTATTTAGTGCTAAAGATATGCTGTTACTGGGACACTGAAGCTTTCTTTGTGTGTGTGTGTGTGTGTGTGTGCTGGCTTTCACAGTGTTAGTTGTACCTAATCATCAGATTTATGCTATATTTTCACATTTCTGTGGCTTCACAATCTTCATTGGCTATTGGGGGTTTGTTATAAAATGTTTTGGGTTATGATGGTTTGTGTTGTTCTGTGGTGTTACATGTTTTTTAAAAGTTCAATACACCTAGAAGTTAAAATGATGTTTCATGTCGTTGACGTCAAACCTGGCGTGAAGTATCTTGAGGCACATAATTTGAATATATGCAAGACCAAATGAGAAATAAAAGCAAATAACATTTTAATTTTCTGTATGTTCCTCACACATATCAGAAAGCTTTAGAAGACTTGGAATATTGCACACAAGTTATATGGACTGTTTTGTGAAATTTGTACACTGCTTTTTTTTGTCATTTTTTGGCTTGAAAAACCTAGTCCCCATTCACTTTCATTGTATAGAAAAGAGCAGCTTGAACATTCTGTAAAACATGTTCCACACATGAAAGTCAGTCCAACAGGTTTGAAGTGAAATAAAGGTAATTAGTGATGTTTTTTAATATGAACTATCGCTGTAAAGATGTTTGCATGTTGCTGTCTGTCAGTGTTTCTGGTAGCTATGTCTTGTGCAGAACAGGATATTGCTGTCTTGTGGACATTTTATCGGCATGCCATAATTGGTGCAGGTTGTGTGCCTGTTTCACTTTTTTTCGGTCTTTCTCCAGACGCTGGCGAGAAGGAGAGCCGATTTGCCCTGGCCTAACGTCAAACACATGTTGGTAAAAACTCTCTCCCTGTGCTCATACTTTTTCCATCTGCTTTAAATAATGAGGAGATTCCAGATAATTAGATTCTAATTAGTTGTCAATGAGCAGCTCAGCTTGTGTCCTCCAGTTTACAGAACCAAAGATCACTCCACACTACCATTTAAACACACATTACAAACACACCCACGCGCCCCACGAAAAAAAAAGAAAAAAATCTGCATTCAATCACGTAATGTCTGTTTGTCTTAAGAGTTTAATGATTTTTTTTTTGTTAAAGTATGAACATGTTCGGAATGGCATACTATCATACTACTACTATTCTGCAGTATTCAACAGCATTAACAGCAATATTGAACATGTTTTTTTCTTACTCATTATGTGATTGGACTGCCAAACGTTAAGTTATTTTTACATAATTAAAAAGATTAACATTTTTTTGAAATTGTTTATTTAATTATAATAAACAAATGTTCTTATTTTAAATAATAATTAACTATCTAACACTAAATAGTTATATTAATTATTATATATTAATTATTAATGAACTAAAAATGTATTACTTACACAATGTCTATACTAAACAGCACCTGCTGAATTCAGATCCTGTGTCAGAAATGTAGCATGGCCAGCATTGAAATGTGTAGCACTGCATAATACAAACTGCATCACATACTATTTTTATATAATAACAGTCATTATACAGTATTTTACAGAGTAATCAGTGTTCAGATTCCATTCTGAATATAACCAGTGACAAATTAAATGTTTGTATAGTAAAAGATAATAATACCTGACAGGCCGGTTCAATGTTGTGATGCACAGACAAACAACAAGTCTAGTGTCTATACTAAAATCACACTGTTTTTTATCTGCTCTCTAAAAATGCTGGGTTAAAAATAACCCAAGTTGGGGGGGAAATGGACAAACCCAGCGAATGGGTTAAAAGTTTGCCCAACATGCTGGGTAGTTTTATTTAACTGAACTATTGTTTAAAAATTACTGTATTGCTTGCTTAAAATGAACCCAAAATATGTTGTAAATTAACATTTATTAATAAGTTTAATGAATAATAATTCAACAATAAACATTTATTAAATGGTTTATTAATAAATGTTCACCTTTTGATTATTATTGTTGCCTCTAGTAATTATATGTCTGATTTTTAATTTCCAACCTATTTTGCGTTAATTTTAAGCCAGCCATATAGTAATTTTTAAACAATATTTGGGTTAAATAAAACTGCCCCCCATGTTTGGCAAACATTTAACCCAAACGCTGGGATTGTCCATTTTCAACCCAACATGGGTTGTTTTTAACCCAGCATTTTTTAGAGTGGTGACCTAAATATGCTGTTTTCCTCCCTACTTCCCCAAGGATTTTTATAATACCTTCATTCTTATCCAGGTAAAGCCATAGTCAGTTTAAAACAGCCCTGTTACTGTGGAATACTGAACAACATTCTGCCTTTGAGTGTGTGTTATTGTGCTTGTCTGATAAACGTCAAGTCAGCCTGTAGGTGTGTGCTGAGAGTATGTCTCAAGACCTGTTTGCCTGTTGGGAACAAGTCTGACTGGTGAGTTTCCAATTAATGTACTGCATGCCTGAGCTTGTGCACCAAAGTCTACTGTAGGAAAAGAACAACAAGACTGCCACTATTAGTATTATTAGGAAAGAGAAGGAGAGACTGACCGGTGACTCTGACGGTGTAGTTGCTTAGCAGCATGCTACTGTGGGCGTGTTTACAGGAGTACACCCCCGAGTCTTCATTGGAGACGTTGATGATGTGAAGCACTTTTTGCCCCACCCGCGTACGGTTGCTAGGAGACACGGCGTTGCCGTCTTTCTGCCACACGATGGGATGCAGGAAGTCATGCGGTGTGCAGAACAGATCCACGGTGTCCCCGACTCCTGCCACGTAGTCTTCCAGAAACACTTCCATCTCACTTGACACCCAGTCTAACAGAGAGACAAAAGAGAGAGAGACATGTTAATGGAGTAAATTCAATCTGCAGTTAACGAAAGTACCGATAATGAAAATTATATTTACATTTATACAAAGTTCTGTCATGAAACTCTAGATGGCGTAGGCTGATATGTCCTTAACTCAATCTGCTTGCAATCACATAATTCTCTATGGGGCACAGCTGATTGGTTCCTGCTGTATCAGTAGCTAATGAACTTTCTCAACCTTCAAATACTTGGTCAGCATTTGCTGTAGCAGTTGCAGCGTTTTCAGAAACCCTCCACCTTCCCCAGCTCCACCTGTATAGATCTGCTGAGGATTTCGATATAAGAGAAGAGGAGCTTGAGTTTGTTGCACAGCTCTATTTGTTGCTCCGCGCTAGGCGTCTAAGCTTACGCTACTCCCACATCGCATCACGGGTCACTCTTTTGCCGTAAAACGATGTGTACGGCCGTCTGCTGGAAGCTAGTTACTATAGCAGTGCTTCCCACACATAGACTTTACCTGTGCGGGCCGTCCAGGTATATTAACGGCCGCCCAAGTATATCCGCCCGAGATAATGAAACCATCTGCGTTCGATTTAGAGGCCGTTCACATGTCGCATCTAAAAACGCGTGGAAAACGCCACTTTCTCCTTTTTTCAGAAACGCTTGTTGCATGAGTCGCGTTCTCCATGAAAATGAAGAAGTTTCAGAAAAGGATAAATGGATTTCCAGACCTTGCAGTAGCTCTAATACTAGATTATACTACTACTTATGGAGATGAGTAATAAAAAACCTGCCCTGTACAGGTATGATCAGCTGTTCGTCCATCTTGGCAGAGCTTTCGATCTCTATTTGAGCGCGTTCGTCCCGCATCTACATTTAAAATAACGAACTTGAGTGCGCAAAAGACGCGACGTGTGAACGGCCCCTAACTATTGGAAAGTCTCCCTTCGCTTTACGCATTTCATACCTGCTCCCTTAGAGTGCGTGATAACTGTTTACTCCCACATGTGCTGCAAAGACCCTCAGAGACACGGTGAATATTTCACAAAGACCTGGTGCGCGCGCGCGTTTGTGTGTGTGTGCGCATGATCATGTTCGTTCCATATTGCATTTATAAGAGCAGTTGGCCACATCCAGAAAAATTAATGGGTCCTCTGCTGGATGTATATGGTAATTACACTAAAAATGTATTTCCTTCAGATTTCTCTAACCAGCAGATGACAGAATTCTGCCTCTAAAATCTAGATCAATATCCAGAAACAACTTCTATTTAATTTTGATCATCAATATCATCATCAAGTGTTTTTTTCATAAAAATGTAATATTTCATATGCATACAAATGGAGTAGTTGAGGAATTTATTTTTTTACTAAAAACCCATCGCTTTGCTTCAGAAGGCCTTTATTAACCCCCTGGAGTTGTATGGATTACTTTTATGATGGATAGATGCACTTTTTTGGGGTTTCAAATTCTCACGCCCCATTCACTACCATTATAAAGTTTGGAAGAGCCAGGATATTTTTTAATACAACTTTGATTGTGTTCGTCTGAAAGAAGATATACACCTAGGATGGCTTGAGGGTGATTAAATCATGGAAAAAATTTGGGATGAACTATCCCTTTAAAGTGTGCTGAAGGTATGTATTCAATTGGTTCGATCTACATTATAAGCCAATATAAACTCACTGCATTCATAAATATGTCCAACCGCAATTCAGAAAGCAAAAAACGTTTTTTTCCCCCACTATTCTATTGTAAGGGTGTAGCAAAGGAAAAATCTTGCTTAGCAAGTTAGGGAAAGTTGATGTTTATAGCTAGCTAACATTTAAGTAGCTAATTTAATAATGATAACTTATACACATGCAAAGCATTTTTCTATAAATTCCCTGGGAAGCGAACCCATGACCTTGCCGTTGCTAGCATCATGCTTTACCAGCATGTCACTTGAACCCTTTATTAACATAGTTACTGTTGTAGTTTACATCTACATTCTAAAAAAACAAAGGTTCCAAAGGTTTCACAGTGATGCAATAGAAGTACCATTTTTGGTTCCCCAAAGAACCTTTCTGTGAACAGTTCTTAAAAGAACCATTTTTTCTTTGTGTGAAGAATATTTTAATATCTGAAGAACCTTTTTCCCTTATAAAGAAACTTTGGTCCAATGGAAGGTTTCCATGAATGTTAAAGGTTATTAGTGGAACCATCAATGCAAATAAAGCACCTTCATTTTTAAGAGTGTAGTAGAGTTTGACAGGCAGATCAACAATACATTTTTTTAAAAATCACTACATTCTTGCTACAAGACGAGTCTAAAATCACACAAATGCACACCAGGAAAAATAAACAAACAAATATGTATAAACAAAAAACCCCGGTGAACGCCATGGAGACCCCGCTGAGGTACAGAAATGCGACATGCTGGAATAAATATTCCACCTGACAGAGTTTAATACATTTTCCATAAAACCTGGTTTCTGTAGCATCTCTATCACTCTCTTATTCTCTCTTTTCAAAGTGACATTCATCTCTGGGAAGAGCGGTGACAGACTTACAAAGGATTGATATATTTGATAGATGTTGCGCTTGTGTGTGTGTGTGTGTATGAGGTCAGGAGTGTGTTGGCAGACGGCTTGCAGACAAGACTAAGCTTGAGTGGAATACAGAATTGGGCATATGAATTATAGATCGCCCGCTACATGTGAACGCATACACACATGCTGTTAAGTGCAAAGTCCAAAAACACCACTCAGTCTGAGGCTGTCTGAAGGCCACGTGAAGTGTTAATATCTCTTTGATCACTTCTCATATCAGTTCTTATGTGTTTCACTCTTGACGCCGTCACATCTGCTTCTCCGTCCTCTTTTTCTACCTTTCATCTAGTCTTTCACTCATTTCTCTACCTCTTCCCCACTCTATACCACTCAAATCCAAAGGTACCACAGTGCTGACATCAGACGGCGGCTCCTTCAGTGAATAAAACGCCACTGTGTGTGTGTGTGTGTGTGTCTATTCTATATCCTGTGAAAGAGAGGGAGGTGTGTGCGTTTGTATAACATATGCTGGGGCCAGTGAAAGACACTAATGTGCGTGGGGGAAGGGGTTATAAATAAATATCATAAATGGCTACTGTGTGTTCCTATATTTCCCAGGAGGAGTGTGGAGAATAGAGCCAGTGTGAGCACTGAGGTTTTACAGGGCTGATATAGAAACCTCTTGAGGGCCACAGATCAGGCGAGATTTTGGCTTTTATGAAGACTTACAGCCTTGGTTGGCTCTGTATGGCTACTCAAGCCTCATGTGTCACCGTGCTCTAAAATGCATAATGCAAAGTATGTATCTGTTAGCATTTCCATTAACGCAGTTGCTCAGGTGAAGTATGTGATTGGAAATCTGCTGTTTTTGAGTCGTAAATGCCATGTGATTAATCACTCTGGAGCCACAGGATATGACATCTTGACAACACTGATTGGCTAAAGGCAAGACTAGATCTCTAGAATTCAGCAGTGGTCAACCATCCTGGATGTGATCCGTTGGCATAAAACACACAAATGTCCACGTGACGCTACCTTCCTGTAACCCATACAGGCTGTAATCATACTTTCACTCTATAATCAGCTTCATGTATTTTCATAATCACTGTAGATTCAAGCACCAATTTATATTCAGCACACACACACACACACACACACACTTGCATGAATTGAGGACAGTTTTCCTTTGATCAAGCGGAAAAGATGAAAGGTTTTTTTTGTGTTTTGCCAGAGTTGTGAGGGGTAATATGTGAGATGTGATTTAAAACCTGCTGCCATGGGCAACACAGCAGTTACTGGAATATATCTGACTGCTTTTATGAAACATGAAACAGGACAACACTTTGTATGTTTGTGTGAGAAGGTCATTTTTAAGTAGTTTTTACACACTTCCGTTCAAAAGTTTGGGGTCTGTGTGATTTTTTTTTTTTTTTTTTTTAATGTTTTTGAAGTCTCTTATGCTCACTAAGGCAGCATTTATTTGATCAAAAATACAGTAAAATCAGCATTATATTTTAATACATAATATGTAATTTATTCCTGTGATGCAAAGCTGCATGTTTAGCATCATTACTCCAGTCTTCAGTGTCACATGATCCTTCAGAACTCATTCTAATATGCTGATTTGGTGCTTTTATAAAAGAATTATAGAAAAATGTCTTATTATTATCGATGTTGAAAACAGTTGTGCTGCTTAATATTTTTGTTATTAAGCAAAAACCCTAAAACAAAGCATTTAGGATTTTTAGAATAAAAAAAATACAAAAAATGATATACACACTTGTGTTGAGAGGAGGTTAATGTGGCCTCTTGATATATTTGGTTGTTTTTAGAGAGTATAGTGAGTCGCTATGCTGTTAGTCTCAACATTCTCTCTCTCTCTCTCTCTCTCTCTCTCTCTCTCCCCCATACACACATATGGCTGACAGTATAGGATAAATGTATGAACCACTAACAGTCTTTTGTTCCACTTGTTTTGGGTGTTGCAGCAAAGCGACAGGTTAAAACAAGAGAATGAGGGGGGACGATAGAGAGCGCACACACACACACACGTTCGTTTTTGTGAATTGTGAGGACATTCCATAGACGTAATGGTTTTTATACTGTACAAACTCTATTTTCTATCCCCCTACACTACCCCCACCCCTAAACCTAACCATCACAGGAAACTGTGCACACTTTTACTTTCTCACAAAAACTCATTCTCTAAGCCTTTTGAAAAGTGGGGACATGGGGTAATGTCCTCATAAGTCACCTCTTTTTGTAATACCTATGTCATACCCATGTCATTATACACATTTGTGTCCTGATATGTCACAAAAACGCGCACACACACACGCACACACTCAGTCACAGTCATGGCTGAAAGCACAGGTACATGATCCATTGTGACACAGTGTAATCAATACATGCAGCTAATATATAGCAGGTAATTAGTCTGCACCTTTACCTACTCACACACACACACACACCAACCTGAGCTGTGCCAGTCTGCTCTTTTGCCGTTTCCCGCTGCTTTCAGTCGTTTGGCATGACACACTCAGTTAACAACCCCTACAGTCATCTGACCTTCAGACTGAACACAACACACAGTCTCATGCACACTTCTCGCATGCAATCTCCTTTCCGCTCCCTCAATCTCAACATTTTACAATCTGCTTGTGTTAAAGGACTATCTTTCTGGAGCTGAAGTCTGCGTCCACTGAGACACAGATGCCATATGTAAAACCCTCATGTTTCTGAGCCAGATCCTCCTCTAAATGAGACTGGCAGGAGAGAAAAAGAGAAAGAAGCAATCGGCGATTAGGATTACGACAAAAAGAGGGGTGGGCGGAGAAGAGTTTGCAGCTTGTTACCTCTTTTATTCTGTCCCGTTGAGGCGTGTGTGTGTGTGCGACAGTGTGCCCTTGAGGAAAGTTTAAGAAAGCTGCTGCATCCAAAAATAAAGCCTTGTCTACACACACACACACACACAAACCCTCCCGCATCAGTGCTCTAATTAGTAACGGAAGCTGGATGTTCTGAACATCCAGACCCCATCCAGAGTCTGAGCCAAACTCTTTTAGAACATACACATCCAAATATTAAATAAATATACATGTACTTTGCTTTATCTTAAAAAAAAAAAAGAAACAAAAAAAGTCAAATCCTTTTTAACACACATCTAGAGTCTCAACGAGCCACACACACTGCAGCAAACACAGGTTGTAATCAGGGACTGGACCATCTTAATTGTCATTCCATAGACGAACTGGCCTAGTTTCAAACCCTACACACTGTACAGAACACACACTCAAAACACACTGCAGCAGCTTGTAAAATAATGAATACATGCTCTTAATCTAAGTAACATCAGCAAATCTTTGGACATATTTTTTCCCCAAAATTTTGTCTCTTGAGTGGGGTTAACAAAACTTGTTGTGTGATCTTTTGAACATTTAGTTAGGAGTGGAAATTAAGGCTTGTTCTTGTTCAATTCATTAGGACATGCTCCCAATATTCACATTAGTAGTCAATTAATATGGGTTTTGACAATTATAAAATTGGTCCCACCCCAATTTTGAATATTTGGTAACATCCTTTGAATGTAGTATTTGGTAACATTTTATTTTACACTATCTTTGTCGCATAATACATGTGCTTACTATAGCAATAACAGTAAATTACATGTAAATACAAGCAACAAACCCTAAACTAAAGCCTAATCCTAACCATAACCCTATAGTAATTAAATACATGTTGTTAATTAATGTTACTTAGTACTTAATTGTATAATTACACAGTAACAAGGACAGCATAAAAATTGGGAAACACTTTATTTTAAGATTTTCGTGTTACAGTGTAATTATAAATTTAAGTACTGAGTAATAATACTTAACTTACTATGGGGTTAGGATTAGGATGTGGTTTAGGTTAGTTCCATGTAATTAAGCACAATTTATAGTTATTACTATAGTAATTACATGTAACGTGTAACAAAGGCACTGTAAAATAAAGTGTTTTACAAAAAAAGTGTAACCCAATATTTATTTTAGGTTAGTATCTTGTATATTAGAGTCCTGTGTGGTCGCTGCTTTCTCTCCTGGGATGCTTATGAATAGTTTATAATGCATTAATAATGTATTTATTACAGTGTAACAAAGCTTAGGCCGCACACTGATCAGTTTGTAACCAAAAGTGATCAAGTGTCCAATAGAGGATTTAGACACCACTTAAGAATCCAGACTATACAGTCTTATTTAATAACAATATCCGACAATATACATTTCGAGGACCAATATAATGCTGATATAGAGAATATTTCTTATCCATTGATAAGCTGTTGGTAGATTCTGTAAACTCAAAGAAGGTGAAATAACACTGCTGATAACCTCAAAATAGCGAAACATTGTCTGATTCATCGTCCTGGCCAATATATATCGGTCTATCACTATACTAAACTGTCGTATGTCAAATGTGTGCTGTAAAGCCAAATAAGTTGTCTTAACTCTCTGAAAAAAGCTAAATAATGTCATTGTGATGATGACAGAGTAAGAAATGAGTTGAGTGAGATGTTACTCTTTCAACTCTGTGACCTCAAATTGCCCTCAAGGAAAACACAAGAGATCAAACAAATACACACACAAACACATCACCTCTCCATGGCCTCTGCCCTTTCCCCTTTACCCCCTCTGTCTTTTATTATGAATAGAAATATAGCATTTTCAGAGAGAGAGAGAGAGAGAGAGATGGAGTATTACTGGGCAGGAAAAGTACTAATCCTCTGCCTTGCTTCCTTCCAGCCAATGATACCCAGAAGCAACTGGCAACAGCTGCTCAGAAAGATCCCAAATCACACACACACACACAGTCTGAGTGTATTAACATGAATATGCAATACCATTTATAACTCAAAATTATAAACAAAAACAGATTCCCCTAAACATGTGACAGACTGTTTAGTCTATCACACAGTATAAACTACTTATAACTGAAACCAAAAAATTCTTAGGGTCCGCTGTCCCTGTGTAACATTATAACAGTTTATAATGCTCTCACACTGCTAAACAAAGCCAGCACTTTTCAGTTACAAACTGATCAGTGTGCGGCATAAGCTTTGTTACACTGTAATAAATACATTATTAATGCGTTAACTATTCATAAGCATCCCAGGAGAGAAAGCATCCACCACACAGGACTCTCTGTTCCTGACTCTAATATACAAGATACTGACCTAAAGCTTAAATCAAACCGAGGTGATTGATTGATGGATTGCTGTTTTCGTGACAAGTCAATCGTTGGTTTGTTGTGGATGTGTCTGTGTGAGATGGTATGTGTTGGACCAGGAATATTGCCAAGGCAGAGGTTCATTCCATGGGTGGTAAAGGAGAAGTGTACATGTCTCTGTGTGTGTTTGTTGGACTTCTTACAGCACATAACTTCTGCCATCTGTTCATGACTGCCAAAAGTGGTATAGGAGAGCTGAGGGAAATCAGCAACACACACACACAAACACACGTTGACTTGGCTAAGTGACGGCATACCCATAGACCTCTATTGTTTTTATATAAAACCTAATGATAATTAATATAGGCTATCTCTTATCCTGTAAACCCTTACAGGAAAACCTTTTAGAACATATAGTACATGACCGTTCAAAAGTTTGGGGTTGGTACGATTTGTGAATGTTTTTGAAAAAAGTCTCTTTATGCTCTTTATTTAATGTGAGTTATGTAATCAGATTACTTTTCGAAGTTTTGCGAATCCTTTGTTTTGAATCAGTGGTTCAGAGCCTGTATCAACTGCAAAAGTCAGTAAACGAGGCTTCGTTCAATGGTTCACGAGGCAGTTTGATACAAGCTCCGAACCACTGATTCTAAACAAAAGATTCGTAAAGCTTCGACGCTTCATGAAGCAGTGTTTTGAAATCGCCCATCACTAGATATTGTTGAATAAAGTCGTTATTTAGTTTTTTTGCCCCACAAAAAGTATTCTTGTCGCTTCATAACATTAAGGCTGAACCACTGTAGTCACATTAACTGTTTTAAATATGTCTTTATTAACTGCTGTCATTGCAGGCCTCACTGAGCCATCGGATTTTATCAAAAATATCTTAATTTGTGTTCTGAAGATGAACGAAGGTCTTACGGGTGTGGAACAACATGAGGGAATTTTCATTTTTGGGTGAACTAACCCTTTTAAAAGTAACTTTCCCCAACAACATTTTGTAAAAAGAGGAACAACATTTTAGCACAAACCGGTGATGTCTGTCAGAAATGAAGCAAGTCCTGCTACTCTCTGATGCACACACACACACACACACACACACTGAGCCGTTTGTTTTACCACTTATGACTTTTATGTAAGTATCCAAGTAATGTCCTTCAGGGGAACTGATAATTACACTGAAGACACCCATCTTACAGATTGACAGGCCAGCAAGTGTGTACGTGCTTCACACGCCTCTGCCTCAGTCTGTGTGTAGGTGTGTACATTACTGTGCAGGTACTGGTATAAGGAAGTCTCTCCAAGTGTGTGTCAACAGGTGGTTATAAACGGCAGTCTGAGGACGTGTTTCTCTTCTCATTATTAACTCATCTGCTGACCTGCAGTGAGTTTCAAACATCATTAATGAGGAGAACAAACCCCAACTAATAGCATACTACAGAAAACATTCACATGCATGTGCAAAGGGTCCATAAATAATCAGAGGAAATTGCAAAATTGCCATTTTACCATGCTTCGTGCTGTGCCTAAGAACACATGCACTGCCTCTTGTGGCTTATTGCTTTAATCTGTCTGTCTGAAATGATAAATTTAAACTAACTGTCACTGGATACACAGACCTAAAAAGACAGAATGGGATAAATAGAGGAATAGAAAGTAAGAGAGAGAAAAACAGGGGATTTGGTGGTTAGGATTAAGAGTGAAAAAGAGCTGGGTGGTGAAGTGTTTGCAGGTTCTTGTCTCATAACAATCCCTCTTTGTTTATTCTGTGGTTTCACTGAAGACTTTCTGCATTCTCTCCTTTGGACCATGTGTGAACATTAACTGTAATTCTCTCGCTGTCTCCTAATATTTACCTGCTATCAGTATGAGAAATCAGATCCACCGGCAATCAGACGATCTCTCCCAAGAGCTGAGAAATGGGCCAAGAAAGCATCAAGCTCCTTTCTATTTTCTAAGTGACTGTAACATGTTTAGTAGAGCTAGAGCCATCTAGAATCCAAACACAACAGAGACTCAGGTGAACTCAGCCAAGAAACCTGTCTTTAACAAACAACTGATAATGATCAACACCTCTCTCAACACCCTGGGCTTTCATACCTGCCCACATATGCAGAAAATTCAGACACTACCTGCCTGGAGTTGTAATCTTTTATTCAGCACACACACACACACACACACACACACTCTCTCTTAGCTGTCATGTAATCCACTCTGCAGGGCCTCATCCGTCAACTGTGGGATAATAAATCAATGGCAAGGACAAAGTGTGTTTACATAATATCAGCTACACAAGTGTTCATTGCAACAATACCCACTTTGTGCCACTGTAAAAACTCACTGCCCAATCGAAGAGGCTGTAACTCGAGCTCCTTAAAAACAGAATCACTGACAACCCTTTCATTTTCAGCATGTGATAAATAGTAACAAACAGTACTCTGATTCTGAAGGAGTTTGTTTCATAAGGAGGAGGTGCAAAGATTCAGATGAACTAAAATGAATCATTCAGACCAGTGTGAACACAGTTTGACTGATTCATCAACACATTCATTTACCAATCAAACATCACGGTGGTTGCAAGCAAGTTTTATTATACAAGACCTACTGTATATCTAGACAACATAATGTTTCAGAGCAAATTATAACTGTAAAAATGCATATTCATTATAGAAATGTCCATGACCTTTCCAGTCATTTGGGATAACTTTGAATGTTTTTTAAAAAAATTATTCAGATTTAGATGATTTACTAATGAATCATTCAGACCAATTAGTAGTTTGACAGATTCATTGAAAAGTATCTGTTTACAAGAATAATACACTGACAAATCAAGAACTATTAGAGAAATCTAAACCAAATATTTCAGAGCAAAATATACACTATTGTTCAAAGGTTTGGGTCAACAAGATTTGTTTTGAAAGAAATTAATACTTTTTCTCAACAAGGACAAAACAAATTGATTAAAAGTGACTAAAAAGAATGTTTCTTGAGCACTAAATCAGTGTATTAGAATGATTTCTGAAGGATCATGTGACACTAATGATGCTGAAAATTCATCTCAGGAGCAAATTACAATTTAAAATATATTAAAATAGAAAAAGGTTATTCTAAATTACATAAATATTTAACAATATTTATGTTTTTAATGGAAGCTTGTTTCAGCCACTAAATAAAAAAATTATAAAGGTAATTGCGACTTTTTATCTCATAATTCTGACTTTATTTCTCAGAATTGCATGATATAAAGTCAGTTCTGACTTTTTTTTCTTGGAACTGCGAGTTTTTATCAGGCAATTCTGACTTTATATCTCACAATTATAACTTTTTTCTCAGAATTGCAAGATATAAACTCGCAATTGTGTCTTATAAAGACACAATTGCATGTTAATAATGTGCAATTGTGAGGGAAAAAAATATGTTTTTTCTCAGAATTGTTTTTCTCAGAGAAATGCGTGATATAAACTAGCAATTGTGAGTTTTTTTCTCAGAATTGCGAGTTTATATCTTGCAATTCTGACTTTATAACATGCAATTGTGAGTTATAAAGTCAGAATTGTGAGCTAGAAACTCTGAGAAAAACAATTCTGAGAAAAAACATATTTTTTTCCCTCACAATTGCACATTATTAACATGCAATTGTGATTTTTATCTCCCAATTTTTTACAGAATTTCACAATTCTAACTTTACATCACGCAATTCTGACTTCAATTACCTTTTTTATTTTTTTATTTTATGTCGGAAACAAGCTTCCGTAGTTTTTACTGTGTTTTTGATCAAATAAATGCAGCCTTGGTTAGAGACTTCAGACCCCAAACTTTTAAACAACACTGTAAGTTTTCCAGGCATGGAAAACAATGTACATTTTTCCAGGTTTTTGTGATTGTGGGAACCTTACAGACAGTAAGACAGAGAAGGTGAAGTGTAATGTCTGACCTGTGGGCTCTGGGGACAGCAGGTGGGCGCTGTACACCGAGGGGAAGATGAGGGACACGAGGTACAGGAGGAGGACCATCCCGGGCAGAGCGACGCGGGGACGAGTGTCCTCACCACGGAGACCAGACTCAGACATTCTCCACCTTTCCACACATGCTGTCAATGTGGCGCTGCCACACACACAAACACACTCCTGTCAGAAACGCTGCCTGTCCCCAACCTGAAATGCAAGATCACATTAAACAATTATAAGAGATGGTCTAACAGAGAAGGAACACTGAACAAACATTTTATTAGGAGGTGAAGAATAATAATGGTCACATATATTCAATAAACATATGCCTGTTTCTTGTGATTTTGACAAATTGTTCAGAGCACTCTATTGAGATGCCATGCTGACGTGCAAATGTCTACAGCAGGCTCTCTGCGCATACTGTAAATTGAAAAATAAAGTGTGACGACCACACACAACTGCCACGAGCGCATGAAATGGAGTGATTTCATATTATGTGTCCTGCGCTAGTTTAGACGAGACTGGGATTTGTTGTAAACTCTCTTTTGCGTTCTTACTCTCCCTTTTTTTTCCTCTTTCTCTCTGGTCGGGCTACTCTGAAACACGTCTTTCACTAAGCTAACACAAACACACTTATCTCTCTAAAGAAAACATATGCTCCCCTCACACTCTGTGACTTGTGTGTGTGTCTGTCTGTCTTGCTGCATAGGGAGTTTACATTAGTCACAATAAAAGGAATGTAAAGTGCTTTAAATACACACACACACACATACATACTGTAGTGTAGGCTATACGGTTTGGTTCCCCGCTGAGAGATTTTCGCTCAAAGACGCTGAGAATATGAGAGAACTCTGTGTTGCTTTAAACTTGAACTCCTGTTATTTCAGAACAGCCTTGGTTTAGACACACAAAATGTTTGTGTTAACTTTAAACGGTGGCATTCTTCTCAAACGGACGCACAAACTCTCCTGAGGCTAGTGTGGCGCTGTTTTTCTTTCCCTTGACGAGCAGACGCTTAATTCTTGGTCAGCACATAGTGAAAGAGAGAGAGAAGCCGGGTTGGTGTGTTGAGTAACTCAGTGTTTTCTCTGGCCGGCAGGGCAGGAGTGCGCTGTGGGCTGATAGTGTATCAGCGCTGGCTGTTGTAGGAGAGAAGGGTTTATTTGTGGAGCGTATTTTTGGAGTGTGTACTGTAGGTGTGTTTTTAGAGCATGTTTCTGGAGCCATACTATCTTACAGTAACACAGCTTTAAATGGGAGAAAGGCCTTAATAAACTTTGATATATTCTTAGAAATGGCCGTAGATTATTATACATCATGCATCTTTTTGGAATACTTGATTCCGATTGGTCAATCACAGCAATCTGCGGTCACAAATTTTTTATAAGGACCACTATGCTGTATAATCGACTATTTTGACCAGGCAACGAATTTTTGAGTTCTGCTAGACAAACAATACAGTTTCTAATGCTATGATTTCAACTTAGTCATTATCGCAAAATAAACCTCTTTGGGGTGATACAAGACAGTCCTGATTACCCTGTCAAAGTTTATTTTGCGATAACTATCTGTTACTTAAACCAACATGGTGTAGTTTGAGCATCGAACTGTGCCTGCATGCTCTATGCTATGCGTCATTTTAACACAATATACATTACTATTCAAAAGTTTAGAGTCTGTAAGATTTTTTTATGTTTTTGAAAAAGTCATTTATGCTCAGTCAGGCTGCATTTAGTTGATTAAAAATAAAGTACAAACAGTAATATTGTGAAATATTATTACAATTTAAAATAACTGTTTCCTCTTTTAAAGTCCACCTGTAGTCAATTATTTTATCCCTTAAAACTCATCTTTGATCACCAAAGTGACATATTTTAAAAAAAATTCTTGTGAAAAAAAAAATTCTTTATGCCTTAATGTAGCCTGAAATAGCCTAAATGTAACTCTACACCCTTGCTTCATTTAATATACGCGGATCTATGAATATGCTTATTAGCCCCGCCTCCACTCACTCCCACAAGCTCAGAGATCCACTCGGTCAACTTACTGAGGTAAACGCTTCACAATGGTATCACTTTTTACAATGTCGGACACATGATGGTTATTAATACAATAAGCCTTTTGCTTGACTACTTTATCAAACAGCTGCTAATAACGTGTTGCTAATAAAGTTTCACAAACCATGTTCTCGTTCGCCATCTGACTCAGACAGCTGCCTTCTAAACATCAGTCCTTAGAAACGCTTTGAACGTCAGTGGAGAAAGGCATATAGTTCATCATAACATCATAATATAATATTCTCTTGAGTCTCCCCTGCTTCAGAGTGGTCATAGTTAATGATACGCTAAAGCCCGCCGGCACATTGACACGATTGGTTACTTACAAGGTAGTTTATGACGTCACAAACGCCAGCGATTTCAAACCGCGGGTTTGAGACTGTCTTTGGTTTACTGTGGCTTTAAACAGAAAATGCTCAGCAATGGTGCAATTTAAGTTATCGTATTTCAACTAATCTTTACAAGTCCAGGTTAGTTGAAATAAGTTGTTGGGCCAACTATTTTAACTGTGTCAACTACATTTTTTAAGTTGAACATACTTAGTAGATTAAGTCAATAAAACTTAACTGAGTCAAAGCAAAAAGATAACTAAAAAATATAAGTTGAGTGAACAAATTTTTTTTTACAGTGTGCTGACTTATGAATTAACATATGATTTGTCTTTAAGCATATTAAATACACCACAAAGACATATAAACAACACTTAAATTTTGATTAAAAAAACTTGATTTTCACCACATGGCGACTTTAATGTATTTTAAAATGTAATTTATTTGTGTAGAGCTGGATTTTCAGCATCATTACTCCAGTCTTCAGTGTCACATGATTCTTCAGAAATCATTCTGATATGCCTATTTGCTGCTGAAGAGACATTTGAAAACAGTTGTGCTGCCTAATATTTTTGTTTTCAGGATTCTTTGATGAATAAAATGTTAAAAACAACAGGATCAGTTTGAAACAGAATGTTTTTGTAACAATGTAAAGTCTTTGCTGTCACTGCATCCTGCCTCAATAAAAGTATTAACTTCTTTAAAATGATCCCAAACTTAATTGTATATACTTCTTTGCAGATTAAACTTTAAGATATAGGCAGCTGGGATTGTGTGACATGACTGATATGCAGGAGTGTGCTGCCGTGTGGTGTGTAAAACTCTCTCAGAAGAGTCAGTGTTTATCTATGGGATTACTGAAGAATTTGATTTGGACTCCACTGAAATATTATGATTATCAGTTGAGTCAGTAAATCAACTTTAGCTACTATGTTTTTACTGTCTGTATCTCCCTTTCTTTGTCTCTTACTTTTAGACCCCTCACTCAATTGTGATATTTAAGTATAAAAAAACACAACGCTCTTTCTATGACATTCAAACAACTACAGACCTGAACAAGGCCATGTGAGGATATGCTGTCATATCCTGGGCATTTATGCGTGTAATGTCTAATAGTTTCGGGTAAAAGAGGGTTTTAATGGAATCCCATCACACGCTAGTCACACCTTGCAACAAATCTGGGACTCAAAAATGTCAGTAATCTCCAGTAATTGTGCAGCCATGTCAACGGCCAGCCCAGCCTAAATCTGCCAATGAAAATAGGGATTAAGAGGGAGACAGAGTAAAAGAGAGATAAAGTAAAAGAGAGAGACAGCAGATGAAAAGCTGAAGTCTGAGGTGTCTCTATTAGAGTTTGGCTGTAATCCTCTTCCAAGGGCTTCACTCGCCCTCCTGCGGCTCTCTCACAGCTCTGTCAGCGTGCGTGTGGGATTGTGTGCGGCTACGGGTTTGTGCAATGCTTCAGTGTAGACAGACAACTGCATAAAGGTGAGAATTAAACTCACTAACCCATCTTTTTAAACATCCCCAGAGAGGAACACATCAGACACACACAAATCACATGCACAAGAGCAATTCACAAACCACAGATATTTGTCACTGTGGAATTATGGGTTTTCAGTCAGTGACTTTGCTGTGTTTAAACTCATCATCTTATATGCTTACATGGCATGTCCACAAAACCATTCACAGAAAAAGAAAATCATAAGGGTATTGAAAACAGGAGAATAAAAGAGCACATTGTTTATTGTTTGCTCGTTTTCATTCATGCTGTTTTTAGCCCCTGGACTGTATTGTGCATTGTTGTGTAAAATGATCTTGTGCACATTTTTTTTTTGTTTTAAAAAATAATAAGGTCTAAATAAAGAATGAAGAACTTTAGAGAAAGAGAGAGAAAGTTTGATGACACTTCTCCAGGACTTCAACTCTCAAACTTTTGACAGTCCACAGAGCCGTGTATTGATTTTGAGCCGGCACTGGTCCGCTTAGGATCACAATTAGTAGAGGATTTCAACTGAAAGAGCCTCTTTTTTCCCTGCTGACACGACCTCTCATATTTGAGTTGTGTGAATGTCTTAGAGAGACCTTTACTAGATCAACCAGAGCTGGTTTGAAAAGTGCAGGGGACACATGACTAGAAAAAGAGAAAAGTCATGATTATCTCTCCAAAAAAATTGGTGTAGAAACTTCTAAAAGTGGGAGATGACAATTGCTGCACACGCTGGAGACAAAGCTGTCATCATTAGGTTTCAACATCTCAGAGTTTTTACGAGTTTTCAGAGACTAAACTCTATTTTCCTTATCAGTAAATTAAGTTACAGCAGTACAATGACTGTAACCACCACTTCAAAATGTAAGGCAGCTATTAAACGCTTCAATTTTAGTAGGTTAAAATGATTTACAAGGCTTAAGTTCAACAACAAAATGTCATCGGGATAGCCTGACAAACTTTATCATCTGCCATTAAGTCCAAAAAAGACCAAAAGATCTGCTAAAAATAATGAAATGATCAAGATTAGGTGAAAACCAAACAGTTTACATCCTAGTTCAGTTCTCACCATGGACTCCAGTCGGGTTTGAATGACTCCGGTACATGAGGTGGCTAATTGCCCCCAGTAGCCCGCGTTAACACCTCCAGAGACTCTAATTCACTCCGATAGCTACAATTGGTTTCAGATGGCCCGTGGGTACAGCGGATGAAAAACTGGTGAGGTTCGCTTCAGTGTGAGCTAAAAACAACACAAATGAAGCCCTGCTGAGGTGGCCGCAGAAGAAATTGGTGTCATTTTGGTTTTAAAATGCGTCATACGCCAAGTTGTAAAGGGCTTAGTCTCTCATCTGAAAGACACGCCAACCGAGTGACCGTTAACGAGTGGAGTTTACAACAGGTAAAAACATACTGTACTGTGAATAGCGCTATTTAAGCTGTCTAAAGGGAATAGCTAAACAGTTTTTTGTTTAAGCTCAGCAGAAAAGCGCTCGAGCGCTCACCGGGAAGATCTGCTGATACAGTATAAGCGCCCTTGACTGTGTTTTCCGTCACCTCACATCCCACGGTGGGTTTCGGCACCATTAAAACACCTACAACTACATGACAAAGACCGGCTGCTGACCAGTTATAGGCTAGATTCGCGTTTCAGGTCAGTTTCACAGCTCAAATCGACAGCACACTGCAAATACTTTTAATTGAGCCTTAATGAAAATGTACTGTGTTTCAGCACAGGTGCGGCTTCTCCTCACGACTGGTAGAGCAGCTTTCGAGCACGCGGTACTCTCTCTCTCACACACACACACACACACACCGCGCAACACCTGTCCGACTGTAAGCGATACGGGCACACACCACATGTCACCGCAGCTCACTTCTTCACTGAAACTTTGTTTCCATTCGGAAGGCTTTGATTGAATCAATAGTCTAATTGAAAAACACGTTTTGGAGCTGGAACAAGGAAACAACTAGACATATGAGGAATAAGACTGTCCAAATGCGTCTTTACACAGCTGAATTAAGGGTCTCCTTCTGCTCAAATTCTGTGTCAAAACGCAATGCCACATAAAAACGAGTAAAATATGCAGATTTGATCCACCTCAGCCCTTATAGTAGACTAGAGATGGCTCTGACGCGGCCATGTAGCTAAATGATGCAGCATGAGTGCAGCCTTAAACGTTATTTTATAATTTTTTTTTACATTTTTTAATGTCATGATCAGGCTATATTCATAATGTAATACCATCAATTCCTTAATATTCTTTCTGAAATTGTAAAAGACAAAAATAATAATGATAAATAATAATAATAATAAACTTCTCACCAAATTCCTTCTTGACAGTAATCCTTTTCGAGATCACAATAAAATATGTTGATCGGCTTTTCGAGAAAGATTGGTGTGCGAGGTCCCTCCAGATGTTTCGTGAATCACATTCAGGGGGCAAATCATCCAAATACACTGAAGTTTTCAAATCCAGGCGTAAAGGAAATCTGAACAGACGTGAAGTCAGTCAGTGGAGTGTTTGAGAAGAAGCTGTATTCACCACACAGCCTTGAACTGTCCGACTCTGTCCAGTCCTTAAACCCTTCAAAAGTGTATCAAAACCACACTAGAATGTATCGTCTAAAGGAGCGCCAGTGTAGTACTATTTGGTCGTTAGAGAGTATCGGGCTCCGCTCTTCTCCGCTGCGCTGTCCGGGCACAACTGCTCCGTTGCGCCGCTGGGTCGGTTGTGAAGTGCAGGGCGTTTGGTGCTGTGTGAAAGCTTGGCTCACAGACTCCCACTAACAGTTTGAGCACCGGGCTCTGGAGAGAGGGGGGAAAAAAAATTAACTAGGATCGGATTTCAAACCGCGTCCCTGCTGCGAGTGCGGTGCTCGCCGCCTGCCGCCCCCCTCGCGAGTTCAGGGCAGAGAGAGAGAGAGAGAGAGAGAGAGAGAGCCGCAGGCGCCTCCCACACCAAACCCGAATATTCAATCAACTTACTCACTGTCAAATTAGCTGCGCTCAGCGAACCCAAACCGCGCTATGGACCGTGGAGCGAGTCAGCAGAAAAACAATTAAAAATAGCAAAGATTTTGCTGTTCATACTATTTTCAGGGTGCGAATTATAGCGGGGTTTGAGGGGTATGACAACGTTTCAGTAAGCATTAAATACAGGTCAGTCAGGGCTAACAACCTGTGAAGACATTGTTTGGGGGTAACCAAAGCAACAGCTGCTCGGACTAATACATCGACAAAAGTAGACTATTAAGTTATTATAGATTTACACAGCAGAAATATATCACAAAAATTAATGTGTAGTTAAAACAACTTTAAGGCGATTTGTAACTGCATTAATAGCGACGAAAGATTGCGAGAGACGAAAATTAAATCCCTCTGACAGTCATTATATAATTCACACACTGTTCTTGTTTTAAAGTCACCATGAAATCAAAATTGACCATTCTTTTTTTTTATGGAATATTGCAGTATTTATTATAGCCTAAATTATTTATCATGAACATAATTATTTTTTAAATTAATGTGATAAATTTAATAATGCCGCATTCCAGGCAACCCGTAACCCGTGTTTTTCCAACCTTCTACCCGTGAAAGTGCACTGGAACAGCAGTCAAACCCGCGACTTCCCACCCCTGAACTCGTACTAGATCGATGTACTCCCAGTTACGGGTTCTGACGTCACATAGCCCGCGAAACAACAATGGCAGCCCTTACGGATGCGGTGTTTATGCAAGTGCACGGCAAAATAAAAGGTATAACAGCTTCTCTTGCCTTATGCGCTGTTTTCCTCCTCTGTTTCCCTCAAATATGCGAGTAAGCACCTTTGGCGATAGAAATAATTGTTAATGAGCATAAGCTCCGTATGGTCCGCCATGTCGGTTTGTTTACACTTTTACGCAGTTTGGCGTGATTTTCCTGGAACGCTACAAAGTTGTGATTTGAAGTCGTGACTTACGGGCTCAAAAACCTGCCTGGAACGCAGCATAACTTCCCCTCCTTCTTGCAGACATCCTTTCTCTTCTCCGATGACGTGTTAACTGGCGCGAGGGCGGGACAGGGTTGCCAGGTTTTCGCAACAAAACCCTCCCAATTGCTCCTCAAAACTAGCCCAATCACATTTCAGAGGGGGTCCCACGGTAAAAATCGCGTTCCAGGGGTAAAATTCGCTATTTTGGCGGGGCTCCACTGGTAAAAGTCTCATTCCAGGGACTAAATATCGCGTTATTTTGGGTCGATTCAACCCGCGGACATGAAAAACAACCCGCGGCAACAGTGTAAAAGTAGCCCAATTACGCGGGAAAACCGTGGACTTGGCAACACTGGGGCGGGACAACCTGTCACTCACAGGAGAGTCAGCGTATTTAAGGTCGGTAAAATGAACTTAAAAAGCAAAAATGTTTCTGGTTGTGTCTGTCGTTTCACGTTTCTGACTAATTTAGTGACAAATCACATGCTGAAGAGAATAAAAGCACAAAGCTGAACATTTCTATAGGACCTTTTGTTCTTCTTCTCCCAATAAGCCTTCTTAGTTTTAAATGAAATTTTATAGGCCAACCCCCAAACTTTTCTTGTATGTTTTGATTCTTTTACCAGCAGACATCTCATGCTGCTGTCGTTTCTTTAACAGAAACTAGAAGTGCAAGTGTGTGTAATGACAGGTTGTGTGATCAGGTATTTCTGCTTATGTATCTGTACAGGTGTGTGTGAATGTGTGTGTTTCTGTCAGTGTGTGTTGATTTTTCGTCTCATAAAGCTGTCATGTGTCTCCTGAAGGCTGATTAGCCGAGCGCCAAGTGTCGACGAGAGCCGTAATTCTGTAGAATAAGCACCAAAACAAAGACTCAATTACTTTTAAAGCTACAAACGTGTTTGCAGAGAGAACTTTATGAGACCATAAAGAGAAGAAACCTCTTCTTAATTACCAGAGGAGTCTTGTGTGTGTGAGGGAAGCAGAGACAGAGCGTCCTTAGTAGCTGTCCATCTGTGTTTGCTTTAAGAGGAGGGCTGTTAGCCTGCAAGTGGTAAAATCAGCATGCAAACATGAGGATCCTCAGTCACATCAACACTCTGTTCTCTGACACCAGGGTTAAAGACATTCAGTAAAAAGACACATAAACATCACCCATTCAATAATAGCCCCTGTTAGCCTATTTCAAAATGGTATCCTCTGTGAATACTAATGCAGTGTCACTATCATTATATCTATTAGAGGCTTGAGAAAGAATATTGATTTTATTGATTGACAAGTTGGATGCAGCGCTCCAAGTGAGGACTTCTGACCCCAACAAGGGTGTTTATGGGAATTTTAGTGGCTTGTTGGCAGCATGTGGTAAAAATGACTACTACAAGCATAAAGGCAGAAAGAGGGAGACGAAATGTGGTCAATGACTAAAATGTATTTTCAATGACTTATGGATGTGGTTTCAGTGATTAGTTCACAAAAAAAAAAAAAAAACATTGGACCC
>RJVU01057857.1:6968828-7083950 GCA_003731715.1 Anabarilius grahami | reverse complement strand
TTTTTTTTTTTTTTTTTTTTTTTTACAGTGTAAGGAAAATATTCTCCTACGAGCCTTTCAGAAACCATGTAAACTTCAAAGAGAATATTAATTTACATTAGACTAAAAAAACCAAAGGCAAACAGAGGACTTTGCCTCCCCATGTGTCACTGGTGTATGGTGTATATATGAGAGCCCCTGTTTATCCTTCACATATCATCTCTCCCATCAGCATCTTTTTTCCCATCTCCCACTCTGTTTCCCATTATCCTTCTGAAAGACGCACCACTCTCATCTCACCCCTCAATTTGTATGTATGTATTCAAGGGTCTTTCTGAGGATGCATATTTGTGCAAGGATGCCCTATAAATCTGTCAGCGACAAGCAAAGCAGTCTGCACAATACAGGGAGGAGATCACAATGATGTCACCTTCACTTGCACTGAAATCCAGCCCTTCAACACGACTTATAAGAGTCAAATGATTTAATAATATTCAGTTTCCACTGGATTCATAAGACGTGTGTTATCATGCCCGATGATGCACTGTTATTAAAGGCTATAGCTGGATTTGTTCATCTAAAGCAGAGCAGATGGACACTGGTCCCAGGCCTGTGCAACTGCTGCTGATCCATATCCAAACACAGCAGCCCTCATCCCTGATCCAGTAGGCATCCCTGGAATTTCGGCTTTCTGCTCCCCTCCCGTCCTCCCGCTCACCCTAAAGCCCCGCTCCATCTCCTCCTAATCTCCCACTCAGACACCCTGAATTAACGCCACATTCTCCACTGATAAGAGTTTAATGCATTTCTCTGAAGCATCGGACGTCAGCAGCGCTGATGAGGAACAGAGATGTTATATGTTGCATCTATGGTCATTGTAGCTCAACATCTGAGATACCATTAGAGCTCATTTATCAGCTTGCTTGCGGCTTTCGCACACAAACGCCACATCTTTTTCAATGCATGATGCAATGTCATGTCGTTTAATGATTTGACCTGCCCTTACACTATCTTATGGCACACAAGTGTACTCAATGTTGGGGGTAACACATTACAAGTAACTTGAGTTACATAATTAGATTACTTTTTCAAGTAACTAGTAAAGTAATGCATTACTTTTTCAATGTACAACAGTTACTCTTTCAAATAAGTGACACAAGTTATTTTTTTCACATTTATTGGCTCTCCTGTCATGTTGACAGAAATAAAGTGCAGAGGTGTTGTGTGCGCTGTGTGAACATGTTGGTTATTGTAGTTCTAGACTAAATGTGAACATGTATTTACTCATCTCACTTGCACAAAAACATTCAGTATTCCTCAAAATGAATCAAAACAGTGAAATGCGATCTCAGAATTGTATGCAATCCTGTAATAATTAATTATATTAAATTACACAAAAATATACTTATGTATTTAATCTCACTTTATTAACCAATGTTTTTGCTGCTGACATTCAGTGATCTAATTCAACCATACTAATAAGCAAAAATGACTTTAGATTAGATTTAGAAATAAGAGTGTAGAACTTCCTTCTGCTGTATCTTTTTCTTCTTTAATCCAGAATGGCAGCACAGCTGAAAGGTTTGTTTGAGCTGCACCCTCTACTGTACAGGAGTAAATATGCATTTCCTTCAGCTTGAGGCTTATTCATTTAACTTTTGGCGTGAAAGGGCCTTAACATTTGGCAAAAATAGAACTTTTTTGTTGTTATTAAAAAACAAACAAGCAAGTCCAGCCCAGGTAAGAAAAGTAACGCAAAAGTAATGTAACGCATTACTTTTCATAAACACAATTAGTTACTTTTTTAGGGAGTAACACAATATTGTAATGGATTATTTATTAAATGTAACTTTCCCCAACACTGAGTGTACATACCAGTAGGCAATCCATGTGCTGTCCTGCTAGCTTAGCATTCACTAACAAAAAAGTACTATGGTATTACCATGTTTTTTGTATATGTAACATGGATACCGTGACTTTACCATGGCACTGCCACAGAACGAATAGTTGTAAGGGTCACATAACTCCCCAACAACAGCAAGAAAAAGCAGAACAAATCCATTTCTCCATGTGCTTGTTTTCCATTCGCAGAGATTAGCTTAGCCTAGCATCTAACTCAATAAGCGAGTGGGCCAAGAACTCTGAGTCACCAGAACAAACAAAGAAACACCCTCCGCTGTATACACACTCACACAGACACACACAAATACACACAGAGAACAATTACAGGAGACCTGTTGGTACTCAGAAAGCAGCGTCGGTGCGATGTTTACCAACGGAATTAGGAGTAAATCTGCCCCCTACATTCCTATTGAGATTCAGACTGAGCCTTAAGAGAGAGCAGGATTACTGGCCGGTCTCTATAGACCCCACTGTACACACAGTGCTTGGCCTCAAAAGAGTCTGACAAAAACCTGCCACAACAGAGAGAAAGAGATTAAAACCATTAAAAGTTGAATTTGCTGCTCTAAGTATCTGAGATAGACTCACTTGTTATCAAATAACTTGGTGCAAATGTCTTACTTATTAACGGCTCTTGTCATACTATAACAGTTAATGGCAATCAAGCTCTAAAAAAGATATAGAAAACATAAAAGCAACATAAAATTGAATCATGCACTATATATTACGTTTTTTGAATAGCTCAGTATGAGGAACAGACTGAAGTTTAGAGGGATCCCATGTGAAAAAGAAGCATACAGTACATAATTTTATTTAATGTGCAAATCTTAAATGTATAAAATGTACTTATATAATATAATATTATATATAATATAATATTAATGAACTAAAAGGCCACCTTCGTGTACTTAAAGTGAGCACACTTTCATGACTGTTTCTTAACACACTTAAGTACACTTCTAAAAAGTGCACTTAGATTGACAAATTAAATGTTTTACTTAACAGTAGACTTTAAATTATTATTAATTATTCATTTTGTGTTGACTAAAGCACAAAATACTTCTATTTTTATAATAGTTTTCACTGTGTTATTCGATATTACACTAAAAAGTTATATACTATTTTAGGTCTACATCAGTACAAATATGTAAATATGTAATTACAAATACACCTATCAGGAATAACATTATGAGCACAGACAGGTGAAGTGAATAACACTGATTATCTCTTCATCACGGCACCTGTTAGAGGGTGGGAAGTTGATTTATTTCACTAATTCCATTCAAAAAGTGAAACTTGTATATTATATTCATTCATTACACACAGACTGATATATTTCAAATGTTTATTTCTTTTAATTTTGATGATTATAACTGACAACTAAGGAAAATCCCAAATTCAGTATCTTAGAAAATTTGAATATTACTTAAGACCAATACAAAGAAAGGATTTTTAGAAATCTTGGCGAACTGAAAAGTATGAACATGAAAAGTATGAGCATGTACAGCACTCAATACTTAGTTGGGGCTCCTTTTGAAAATGAAATCTGCATCTCCATAAAGTTGTTCAGCAGCAGGAAGCATGAAGCGCTCTAAAACTTCCTGGTATACGGCTGCGTTGACCTTGGACCTCAGAAAACACAGTGGACCAACACCAGCAGATGACATGGCACCCCAAACCATCACTGACTGTGGAAACTTTACACTGGACCGCAAGCAACGTGGATTGTGTGCCTCTCCTCTCTTCCTCCAGACTCTGGGACCCTGATTTACAAAGGAAATGCAAAATTTACTTTCATCAGAGAACATAACTTTGGACCACTCAGCAGCAGTCCAGTCCTTTTTGTCTTTAGCCCAGGTGAGACGCTTCTGACGCTGTCTGTTGTTCAAGAGTGGCTTGACACAAGGAATGCGACAGCTGAAACCCATGTCTTGCATATGTCTGTGCGTAGTGGTTCTTGAAGCACTGACTCCAGCTGCAGTCCACTCTTCGTGAATCTCCCCCACATTTTGAATGGGTTTTGTTTTTTACAATCCTTTCCAGGGTGCGGTTATCCTTATTGCTTTTACACTTTTTTCTACCACATCTTTTCCTTCCCTTCGCCTCTCTATTAATGTGCTTGGACACAGAGCTCTGTGAACAGCCAGCCTCTTTTGCAATGACCTTTTGTGTCTTGCCCTCCTTGTGCAAGGTGTCAATGGTCGTCTTTTGGACAACTGTCAAGTCAGCAGTCTTCCCCATGATTGTGTAGCCTACAGAACTAGACTGAGAAACCATTTAAAGGCCTTTGCAGGTGTTTTGAGTTAATTAGCTGATTAGAGTGTGGCACCAGGTGTCTTCAATATTGAACCTTTTCACAATATTCTAATTTTCAAGGCTCATTTATGCACGTGGGGAGCGAAGGCTGGCCCGTGTGGTCCGATCCAACAGACGAGCTACTGTAGCTCAAATTGAAGTTAATGCTGGTTCTGATAGGAAGGTGTCAGAATACACAGTGCATCATAGTTTGTTGCGTATGGAGCTGCATAGCCGCAGAGCAGTCAGGGTGCCCATGCTGACCCCTGTCCACCGCCGAAAGAGCCAACAGTGGACACGTGAGCATCAGAACTGGAGCTATGAAAGAAGTTGGCCTGGTCTGATGAATCATGTTTTCTTTTACATCACGTGGATGGCCGGGTGCGTCACATACCTGGGGAACACATGGCACCAGGATACACTATGGGAAGAAGGCAAGCTGGCGGAGGCAGTGTGATGCTATAGACAATGTTGGGTCCTGCCATCCATGTGGATGTTACAAGTACCACCTACCTAAGCATTGTTGCAGACCATGTACACCCTTTCATGGAAACGGTATTCCCTGGTGGCTGTGGCCTCTTTCAGCAGGATAATGCGCCCTGACACAAAGCAAAAATGGTTCAGGAATGGTTTGAGGAGCACAACAAAGAGTTTGAGGTGTTGACTTGGCCTCCAAATTCTTCAGATCTCAATCCAATCGATCATCTGTGGGATTTGCTGAACAAACAAGTCCGATCCATGGAGGCCCCACCTCGCAACTTACAGGACTTAAAGGATCTGCTGCTAACATCTTGGTGCCAGATACCACAGCACATCTTCAGGGGTCTAGAGGAGTCCATGTCTCGACGGATCAGGGCTGTTTTGGCAGCAAAACGGGGACCAACACAATATTAGGAAGGTGGTCATAATGTTATGCTTGATCAGTGTATATTTAAATACATAACATATAAGTTTCAATAGAAATGACATTCGGCAGTACACTTTAACCATATGTCAAAGAAAACTAATTATGAAATTACACATAAAGATGTATTTAAAGGGTTAGTTCACCCAAAAATGAAAATTCTGTCATTTATTACTTACCCTCATGCCATTCCACACCCGTAAGACCTTCGTTAATCTTCGGAACACAAATTAAGATATGTTTGTTGAAATCCGATGGCTCCGTGAGGTCTGCATAAATAGCAATGACATTTCCTCTCTCAAGATCCATAAAGGTACTAAAAACATATCTAAATCAGTTCATGTGAGTACAGTGGTTCAATATTAATATTATAAAGCGACAAGAATATTTTTGGTGCGCCAAAAAAACCAAAATAATGACTTATATAGTGATGGCCAATTTCCAAACACTGCTTCAGGAAGCTTCGGAGCATAATGAATCAGCGTGTCGAATCAACTGTTCGGAGCGCCAAAGTCACGTGATTTCAGCAGTTTGCCGGTTTGACATGCGATCCGAATCATGATATATAAATTTCATTCATATATATAAATAATATAAATTTAAACTATAATGCATTTTCATTTAACACGCAAGTAAGTGTCTGAAATAAGTATGAAAGGTATGCTAAAGTGTACTCCTTTTTCACAAGGGATAGTTCACTCAGAAATTAAAAGTCTGCCCGCATGTCGTTCCAAACCTGTATGACTTTCTTTCTTCTGTGTAACACAAAAGAAGATATTTTGAAGGGTTTTTCAAAATATAAGTCATACGGTTTTGGAATAACTCAAGGATGAGTAAATGATAAGATAATTTTCATTTTTGGATGAACTATCACTTTAAGTTGTTATTTAGTTGTGATCAGTACAGTCACAGGTGTATTGAGTAACTCTCCAGTATGATCTGCAGTTATAGTAAAATGAATGGCCATCATGCTAGCAGTGAATTATGAGGCAGAATGCAAATACAGCACTAATCTCCACTGCATACAGTGTTTACCGTTGTTGTACAGACAAGTATTCTGTTTTTAACCATGCACTGAATCACTGGGTGGGAGAGTTACTGTATGTCCTTGTGTATGTGTGTTTGTCTTTGAAGAATCGCCAACCATGTCACAGTTAACAGCCAATCCAATAAGCCAGTGACATCATCCTTTTAAATATTTCACAGCTCTCTAAAGTTATTTCAGTTCTATCTGATCTTTTATGAAAAAAGTATTTTTCCTTCGAGCTTCTCAAAGTTTGGTTTTCACATCACGAGTGCACAACTACAACAAAGATTTCCAAAGATTCTGAACTGTGAAACTTTACATTTGTAAAAAGGCACCAAATATTCAGAACATCATGTTCGTGTTAACATTCAATATGCCAAAAGCACATCTATTTGCATGTATTATTAGTACTGTGCTTGAAGTCTTTGAGGTGCATAAACACCTGAAGGTGAATATTGTCAATTATAGTTTGATAAATACATTAGGATGGAGAAGGATTTGATTTTGGGTGTCCTTGTGAGTCATCTGTTCACTCTTGTATGATATATGAAAGTGTAACAGCTCATTCTACTGTGGTAGTACAAACTAACAGCAGTTTTCAAACTGAGTCACACAGTGGAAATAATAATCAATTAAGATCAAGATTCACAAACAAATGATTTTTATGACTCTGTTCTTTTAATTAATCATTCAGAAAGACTCACAAATGTATAAGTTGCCAGTTTGAATCAGTTTGACAAATACTTCACTGAATAAACTCACCTAATCCATCAGAGCAGCTACTGAATCCAACATATGACTCACTGAACTGCAAGTTCCATGTCAATGAATCATTAGTCTACTTCAATATTTATGACAATAATATGACAAACTGAACTAAAAGAGAATAAATAAATAAAAAATTTCACTCTAAACAGTTTGTGGTGGGTCTTGAGATTGATTATACCTCACTAGGTGGTTTATATATCTGGATTATACCTCTCTTTTCTCTTAGTCCCCCTGTGGTGAAAATCAAGTTAATGTTGTTTATATGTCTATGTGGTGTTTTTAATATGCTATAAGACAAACCATGTGCAAATTCATAAGTCAGCACCATTGCTGAGTATTTTGTCTTTAAAACAGTGATCTAAAGACAGTTTCAAAAACGTGGTTTAAAATCGCTGGTGTTTGTGGCATCACAAACTACCTTGTAACCAATCCCGTCACCGTGTGGTCAGGCTTTAGCATATCATTAACTATGACCGCTCTGAAGCAAGGGAGTCATGTAACATTAGCAACACATTATTAGCTGTTTGATAACGTAGTCAGGCAAAAGGCTAATCATATTAATTACCGTTATGTGTCCGACATTGTAAAAAGTGATACCATTGTGAAGCGTTTACCTCAGTAAGTTGACCGAGTGGATATCTGAGCTTGTGCGAGTGAGTGGAGGTGGGGCCAATTAGCATATTAATATATCCGCATATACTAAATGAAGCAAGGGTGTAGAGTTACATTCAAGCTATTTTAAGGCATGAATAACTTTTTTTCACAGTAAAAAAAGTTTAAATATGTCATTTTGGTGATCAAAGATGAGTTTTAAGGGATAAAATTATTGATTACAGGGGACTTAAAAGGCCAAAGTATGCTTAACTTTTTACGTGTACGTGAGGGTCAGAGTACTTTGTGCGTGACGCGAATATCCTCTCCAGAATATTTCTTTGTACGCGCAGGTCGCACATGTGCATTTAATGTTTTTGCAGTAATTACTTTACCCACAAGGTGGCAACTGTGCCCTGGAGGCGTCGATTAACAAGGTAGTCAAAAAAAAAACTGCATAAACAGAACAGACCAGAATGCGTGTAAGCTACAGCAACAATAGAGGCCTACATAGACGAGAGAGGTTATAAAGTACCATCATTTGTACAACTCATGAAATAATACAAAGATGTTTATATAGGTTGTAACTAATTTAATTTGTCACAATGCGCATGCGTCGATCGCCTGTGTATGCGTATGAGTCAAGTGAAGTATACTTTGCAAGGCTATGCATTCGTCTGTGCATACGCATAAAAAAATGAAGTATACTTTCTGCTTTAGCATTAGAAAGTGTATGTGTATGAAATATCAAACTTAGCGTTAGTTCTGGCAGCTCACATCAGCTGACTCTCAGCTGATCCACATCTACCTATAGGAATATGACGCCTATCACAGAATCCCTATATATCATCCCTATATAAAATCCCTTTATCGCGTTGCTCAGGAGATAATTACCCTCCTCCATCCCCAGCTCCTCCTGTCGTCCAGAACTTGGCCTTCTGATATTCCTCTTTGAATCAGACTCATTTTTCTCGAATTATGTTGTACATTAAATTATTGAATATTAATGATATCTGCAATACATTTATGTTGGTTCAGTTCTGTTTACACTAAGGGGGGGTTATTGCTGCTCTCTTTGCCCTTATCCATGCTAGGCTTGCCCTATATAGAGTTCTTTCCCAGAACAGAACCATACCGCCAATCCAACTGTGTGCTAATTGTCAATCATCTTTGATGATAGTGGTCCTGACAGAAGTATATTTATGTACTGTATGCATGTATGAAATGTACAGGTATGCAATATATGCTATATATGCCGTATACACAGTATACCCAACAGATTCCATGCATCCTTGTACTTCTGGTACACTGATTATATTCTCATACTCTGCTGCTTGAATATACATGGCTACTAATACAACAGTATACCCTTGCTTTTGATGCTTCTTGTACCATAAATCCAGCCTTTACTGCAACCACATATCCCACATGCTGCTAATGCTGAATGATTCATTTTCACGGTTATGAAAGAGACAGAGAATCTTGGCTCTTCCACAAGACACATGAGAATTATTATTGAGGTTTATGTAAACTCATAACCTTGCTCTCGTTCAGAATTAATCTATGATTATTATGCATGTTTACACACTAGGATTCTTAATGTACCCTAACACACACACACACACACACAGACACTCGCGTACACACACATCCTTTACAAAACGCAAGCAGATTAAAGCCAATTTTCAGCTTGTTCAAGTTCTATTTTTAGCTGTTGGATTTTTCAGTTCAAACCCCACTGATCAGGCCAACATCAAAAAGAAATAGTGATAGAGGAGGGAGCAAGGGAGAAAGAGAGAGAGAGAACAGGAGTTTGAAAGTGACATGCAATCTGCCACATTCGAGAGAGAGGGAGAGAGAGAGAGAGAGAGAGAGAGAGAGAGAGAGAGAGGGAGTTCGATGAAACAGACTGAAAGAGGCTGAGAGAGGACTCTTCTCTTACTACTAATGACTGAGGGGGTGGACAAAGAGCCACGTCTCTTCCCCCGTTCTCTGTTTCTTTACTCAAAAAGCTGCCATCACCCCATTCTCTACTCCTTTTATTCACCTCTTACCCACACATACACGAATATGAAGAGGAGCTGAGAGTTTGTTTTATCTGATTGGTTGAGATATCTGGTTTAGATGACACAGCTTGTCCCAGCGCCCCATCATTCCGTTTGAGTCCATCCCTTTTGGGCTTTTTCAAAAATAATATCACAAGTTTATTACCTCCAGTAGGCTATGTTCACACAGTCAGTGTTTGGAGCTGACAGCTGTAATCATTCAAATTGTCCTGTATTAAGGTGCGGTCACATTTACTGTTGCTTGGTGAAATTTTGTGGGTGAAATCGAGTCATTCCATTGAATCTGCACATTCGGGAGTTTTGTGTGAGGGCAAAAATGTTCCCTCAACAGGATGCTGCTTGGTTTGAAAGTGGCGTCTGCTTGAGCTGTGCTTTATACATCGCTCTGCTATTGACAACAGATAATTTGTGCCAATGAAATTTTGCAATTCTGAGTTTCTGAAAAGAAAAATCGCGGGATATAAACTTATTATTCTTATACTTTTTTCCCTCAAGAGTTATAAAGTCAGAATTAGGAGATATTCCCCCGGTTTCACAGACATAGCTTAAGCTAGTCCTAGACTAAAATGCATGTTTGAGCTGTTTTAACTAAAAGCAACTTGTATTGAGATATCTTACAATATGTCAGTGCATTGTTTTGTCTCAAGATCATCAGTAATGTTTTTTTTTTTCTAGTGTACGTTTATAAAAGCTACTTAAATGTCCAAATTGAACTAAAGCCTAGTCCTGGCTTAAGCCCTGTCTGTGAAACCGGGCCATAAATTTGCAATTACGGTAAAAAATTTAAAATTGCGAGATGAAAAATGTCATATATTTGAATGTTATCTATGTTATAGGTTTAAATTTGATTTCATGCTGTATACATTATGTCCCCTATGAACTGCATATGTGAATATTATGTAGACCAATTGTTTACAACAAATTCGTGCTGTAAAGGGTTAGTTCACCCAAAAATGAAAATGTAATTTATCACTCGCCCTCATGTCGTTTTACACCCGTAAGACCTTCGTTCATCTTCAGAACACAAATTAAGATATTTTCGATAAAATCCGATGGCTCAGCGAGGCCTGCATTGACAGCAAGTTAATTTACACTTTCAAATGCCCAGAAAGGTACTAAAGATATATTTAAAACATGTGACTACAGTGGTTCAACCTTAATAATGTGGTTCGGAGCATGGATCAAACTGCCAAAGTCACGTGAACCATTGAAATTTCGAAACACTTATGACGTAACGAAGCCTCGTTTACTACAATTATTTGACTTTCACGCTCCGATCCACTGATTCGAAACAAAAGATTCGTTAAGCTTCGAAGCTTCATGAAGCAATGTTTTGAAATCGCCCATCACTATATATTGTTGAATAAAGTTGTTATTTAGTTTTTTTGGCACACAAAAAGTATTCTCGTCGCTTTATAACATTAAGGTTGAACCACTGTAGTCACATGAACTGTTTTAAATACGTTTTTAGTAGCTTTCTGGGCGTTTGAAAGTGTAAATTAACTTGCTGTCAATGCAGGCCTCACGGAGCCATCAAATTTTATCAAAAATATATTAATTTGTGTTCCGAAGATGAACGAAGGTCTTACGGGTGTGGAACGACATGAGGGTGAGTAATTAATGACAGAATTTTTATTTTTGGGTGAACTAACCCTTTAATAGTATACTAATCAACTCAGGTTTCATCCGTCCAGTCTGTGGCTTGCAACCAAAAACATTTAGCTTCAAAGGGCATCTTCGACGATGGTATTCAATAATCTTCTTTTCCGATATCCAAAGACTCAAGAAGACTCTCTTATTCTGTGGATTTTGGCCATTTTCCTCCACTTGTGACCACTGTTTTTCTGCTACCATAATGCATGCAGTGTCGCTTCTTAAGTAAATTTAAGTTGGAATATTAGACAAAAATACTTATGAAGAATAGGATTTCATAGCAGTGTACACAACTGTATTCTGTTGCTGTGAGAACGTATTCACAGTCTGGGTGCAAAACACACTCTTCCCTTAATTCAAGACCTGTTTGAACCTGTTGGTTGGGTGCACATGTTTGTGTCACAGTTTGGCAACTTTATTTTGACCGCCTCCTGTCACAAAGCTCATCGGCAGCTCGTGTTAAACGAGTCCAACAACCGTTGCGACCCTCCCACCGACCTCTAACCCCATACCACCGGAGAAACAGCAAGCCAAAGAGTATGTTAGAGAGCGTGAGAGAGAGAAAAAAGAAAGATAGTCCAGAGGGGATGAAAGAGCAGAGATTAGCTCTAAATAAACTCTGTCAGGCAGAAAACGGTAGGAGGCTGACAATGAAGCAACCTCAGTCCCAAATCTCTCTTTCTGTTTAACACAGCCTCTCTCCCTCCTTCACTCAGTATTTTACTTTCTGGCCAACAATAGTAGGAGGTGCGAACTGCAGGCCTCACGAAGGTGGACTGTATAGGGATTAGAGCTTTTGTTGGCAAAATACAAATTACACATCTCCCAGTACTCTCCCTCTCTTTTTCATTCACTTCTTTTGTCTGTCTTTCCCTCCCTCCGGAGCTTCTCCCAGTGGTCTACATCAAAATTTCCCTTTCACTCCTCATCTATCTTGACTCCCTAAAAAAAGGAGAACGAGCCACAAAACAGAGGTTGAGAATGACGACTTCAAATGAATCAAATGTAATTCTGACATTTCTGGGCATAATCTCCTCTCATCCTTTAAGATTTTAATTGTCTTGACATGCATGGTAATCACCAGAGGTGTATATTTTCCAGTTACCCCATTACTTAAAGGGATAGCACCCAAAAATGAAAATTTTGTCATTAATTACTCACCCTCATGTCCTTCCAAACCAGTAAGACCTTCGTTCATGTTTGAAACACAAATGAAGATCTTAATGATCTTTTTGAGCTTTCTGTCCCTCCATAGACAGCTACGCAACTACCACTTTGACGCTTCAAAAAGTTTATAAAGAGATTATAAAACTAATCCATATGAATTGAGTAGTTTAGTCCAAGTTCATTTTCTGAAGAGACTCGATCGCTTTATATGATGAACAGATTGAATTTAGGCCTTTATTATCAGCAAGCTGTAAAGAAAAGCTTAACTGAACCTGCTTCACGCACGAGAGCAAACCTCTTCCGGAAGCTCAAATGTGCTGCATAACATGAGAATGAACTTCATTGGCTCTTGAATTGAACATGCTTGAGCTTCCGTTTACCATAACTGATGCGTGAGTTGATGAATGTTTATATGAATAAAAGCCTAAATTCAAACTGTTCATCATATAAAGCGATCGAGTCTCTTCAGAAAATTTGGACTAAACCACTTGATTCATATGGATTAGTTTATGATCTCTCTATGAACTTTTTGAAGCGTCAAAGTGGTAGTTGCGTAGCTGTCTATGGAGGGACAGAAAGCTCTTGGATTTCAATAAAAATATCTTAATTTGTGTTCCGAAGATGAACGAAGGTCTTACGGGTTTGAAACAACATGAGGGTGAGTAATTAATGACAGAATTTTCATTTTTGGGTGAACTAACCCTTTAATTGGGCTCTGGTGGGGTAAGATTTTGATTTACTTTGTTAAAACTATAAACAGAAACTCAAATAATCAGAATATTAATCATTAACCATTCACAGTCCAGCTTAATATGCGCAGAATGTGCTGAAATAGCGCTGCAATATGAGTATGTAAATAAAGTAATTAAATAAAGCACAAACACACTCCTTTCTATGTAAATTAGGCTCATTATAAATCAAACCTAATTGATAAAATTCAGCACTATTTTAATTAACATCGTGCTATTATGGCCACGGAAAGCAGGTGTTAAAGAAAATTTTATTCTAAAGAGACTTTTGAGTGAATTTTCTATTGATCATGGCAGCAGTAATTCATTAAATAATGATCATATGACAAAAAGCATTAGGCTATAATATGGACATATATTCAGACTCGCTGTGAAGTGGAGCACACTTTTAAAGAACCGGTAGATATCTGAGTTGTGATGCTGGACAGTCATGTTTCGGGATTCACATCACTAAAGTAACAATAGATGTGGATTCAGTAACCTAACACTGATTTGGTTTGTTTATTCAGTACATCGGATTTGTTCAATGAAAGATTCATCAGAGTGAATCGAACCGGTTCTACATGAATCTTTGCGAATGATTTATCAAGAGATCCGGCTCATTAGAGCCATTTGATTGTTAAACTTGCGCAGTATGACTTTGATTCACTAACAAGAACTTACTTGCAGTATAAAACTAAACTAGTAGTTAACTAAGAGTATACTTCAAAGTGTACTTTCACAAAATAAAAAATGCAAGTATTTAAACTATCGGTATACCTAAGTTAACTTGTCAAGTACGATTGCGATATAAACGAAAAATGTAGTTGTAAACTAGTTAGGTACTCAAAGTTTACTACTGTTACATAACGTATACATAAAAGTATACTTTTATACACCAAAAAGTGGGCCAATTTAGTCCCAAGTAATTATACTAATAATACATTGATATTAGTATTGCTGCATAAGTAAAGTTCAAGTATACTTTTAAGCATACTTTAAGTATACTTAAAAAATTAACGTGAAGTATACTTATTTTTTGTAAGGGCTATAGGACCTTTATACAGTATGGGCCTTTGTAAAGAATGTAAGTTTATCCCACAAAGCCTCGTTTTCATCCTCGTTCATTCAGTATAGCATCTAACCTGACTATTACGTGTATTCTGTTTGAACCTACTGGCAAAGTGTGGCAGTCTGCTGCATCCTCCACGACCTAGCAACCTCATAACGTAGACAGCATGAGCAAATATATGGCGCTATCTTAGCGGATTTCCTCTTTTAATATAATAAGAGTAAGGAACACATTTCTATAGCCTTATGTTGATGAAGGTGTCCTTGATCCGTACTGATAGGGCTGTGGGGGTGTATGAAGCAAGACTGTATCCTGCATACACTTATGAAATCAGGAACGCATGGAGACACTCACACAGACGGAGGTGCAGAGGGAAGAGCTGTCTGAGCCTCTGTAAACCTTTCACCTCTGTGCCAACCTGAGAGAAAGCTGTTGGATGCCAGATTGTCTAGGTCTGTGTTTTTTCTCCTAGTCTTGGGCATTAGCCGCTCTTTGAAGAGCCCACTGACTGATGAAGACCAGGTGTGACTATGTGCCTGAGTGTGTGTGTGTGTGTGTGAGACAGAGAGAGAGAAAGACAGACAGACAGACATGGAGAGAGAGAGAGCGAGAAAGGAAAGAGACAGAGCTTAAGTAAGTATACTGAGGAATGATTTTTATGTAAGTGTGTATTTATATATGCTGTATCTTCTGGATACATACAATTTGGGCTATACAAAATGTTAACAATGCCCTCACTAATATAGTGAGAACATCTGAAATGATCTACGCTGTCTAAAAGATGTATACATCTGCAAAATCAGGTGTAGCGGTAGAAGTTTGAGACTACATTGGAAATATGGGATTTAAATTGTTGTTAAATCCTGGAGAAAAATTGTGAACGTTTTAGGCTCTTAAAAAATTTAAAACGTGAAATGTTATGATACAAAACGAAGAATTTTTCAGAATAATATGCGCCACAAATTCAAAAATTTGGGGTCAGTAAAAAAAAAAAAAAAACTTTTATTCACCAATTATTAAATTTTATTTTATTAAACTGAAAAAATAAAATAAAATTATATATATATATATACTGTATATTAAAAAAGAGAAATGCAATACAGAAGCATTGTCAGTAGTGGGAACCCACTCTCACACAAACATCGACACACTCATTTGTGGAAACTCAAATCACCTGTAGTGTTCCACATTAAAACATCTTATACCAATCTTCCTGGTACACACAATTAAAGTGTCTCGTATGACCACTTTGCTTGTCACTTTCCTCAGCTGGATTGTCCTTGTCTAACTTTGAAGACTAATTTGAATAAAATGATTCCTTCAAAATGCTGAGGGCTTAAATATCATATAAATCCATAACAGAACAATTTATTGATCATACAGAGGTTATACACCCAAGGTTACAGTGAATGAATCTAGACTGAAATCAGCATAGAAAATGCAAGCATAAGCTGTAGATTCTGAGGAAATTCTGCAGGTCTTATTGTTAACTGAAAGCATGAATATAAAATGACATTTTGATTCTGTAAAACAAATCCAACTTGGATCCAAAGGCCTTCTGAAGCGAAGCGATGCATTTGTGTTAAAAAAATATCTATATTTAACACGTTATAAAATAAAATATCTAGCTATTCAACTTAGGAAGAAAGTGCAACACCTCTCGCAGTTCAAAACGCTTACTCTACATCCAATGCCTTTCCTGTTAAACTTACGAAACAAGCGTAACTGACATAACTGATGTCATGAAGGCCTTTATTAAAGGGGCGATATGTAAGATTTTTACTTTAATAAAGCATAAAAATACCCCAATATCTTTGCAGATATATAGGAATCATGCTAAGTTCACTTACTTGTTTCTCTGAAAAACAATGCTACAGCCAGACATTCTACTTTGAAATGTGAGTTCCGTGTCGGAATGTCTGTCTTTGTTTTGGTCTGTGCGAAACCGTGTGCTGTCAGTTTATCCAAAAGTATTTCGACATCACAGGTTGCCAGTTGGTGGAAAACACCGCGTATTGCAGCCATGGAAACCAGCAAACAAACTGGGTCAGAGAATCGTAGATTCTACCTGACCTAAAAAGCCTCTGCATCCATCTAAAAATCTCTATGAACGACAGCATATTAAAACACAGATAAATCAACTCATCAGCTTACAGTGTGTAAGTCTCCTCAGCTTTCATTGTCAATTGCGCTCCCTCTTGTTGAGTGTCCTCAAGCTGGCCGCCCGTGTCTTTGAAGGAGGGGGCGGGGCAAATAATATTTTGAATTTGGACTGCAGTACCTATTTCGACCACTTGGTGTGAGTCCTTCATAGAGCCTCTTTAACCCCCTGGAGTTCGTTTATGATGGATGGATGCACTTTTTTGAGTGTCAAACAGGTGGTTTCCGTGATCTGCCATTATAAAGCTTAGGAGCATTAGGGTGATTATTAATAAAACTCCGATTGTGTTCGTCTGAAAGAAGTCATATAACACCTAGGATGGCTTGAGGGTAAGTCAATTATGGGGTAATTTTTATTTTAAAGTGAACTAATCCTTTAAAAAGATATAAGCATTCAAAACTTACAGTCTCTCACTTTCGCAAATAAGGATCAATGATTTTGATGACATCACTCTGCACTTCAGGTTCTCATCAAATCTTCTGTCCAATCAAATGCTCTCTAGAATCTAAAGCGTCCCGCCCACTACATTATAAAAAGACGCTGAAGCTGCAGCTAAAATCGGTCACTTGTTCACACATTTACTATTTTCTACATGATGGATGGCACGTAGTGCACTTTATAGGGGATAGGGAACAATTCAGACAGTGTAAATATGCTTTCCATTGGGGCAAATGAAGTCTGGTTTCATGTTAGTGTCACGCAAACCGCCGCAGCGAGCGGATCACATGTGCAAGTCGGCGTATTACCAGAAAACGTATCAGACCAATTTGAATTCTGCACAGAATGCTCTACTTTAAACGAATATGGAGGAGATTAGGAGGAAACTGCGGCTTTACCAAGCTCAACAGCTCTTGCTGAGCTGTGATATAAACAAAGCGCTATTGGCTATTTTTAAAAAGGGGAGGAGCTGTTCGATATGTCTTTTTGTTTCAGTGGAAATTACGTCAACACACTAAATACTGCTGTGCATTTCAAGGCACCTCAGGGGGTCTTTAAAGTTGAGTTAACCTAACAAATTGACTGTAATATGTTGCTTTATTTTTTTTAGTTAGGTCAACATTTTTTTTTTTAGTTAATTATGTTGTTTTGTGGGCATTTTAGGATTATGATCTAAAAAACTGGTCATTGGTCATTTTATTTCTCTCCTCTTGATGTTTCCCTTGCGCCATCTCTCTGAGAGTGGATCTTGTTTGTATAAGGCATTTCTCTCTGTCAGCAGTGCTATGTTTAATTCTCGCTCACCAAGACCATGCCAACCCAAGCAAGAAGCCTACTGCTACTGTACTCTCTCTCAAACACACACACACACACACACACATGCTCACTCCTGCAGTAAAGTCACTGTTACCGTGTCTAAGTATGGTCAGAGGGATGGTCGTGTGGTCACTTTCCTCAAGTCTGTCTTCGTGCAGCTATATGAAGCCTGTATCCCACACGGTAACCATAATGTTCTGGGAGGGGCAGGGGAACGCTGTCGAAATGTTGTGTAAACAAAAGCATCTCTTTTAATAGAGCTACTCCCAAATTACACTAAACCAATAAGCCACAGAACAGGCTCTGATTGCAAAAACAAGCACACATACAGAGGCAGTGGCTTACGAACTTCTGAAGAAACGTTCTGCAAAGCACCCGGGTTTATAGAGCGGCAAAACAAGAGAAAAACACCAGCAGAGTAAATATGAAAGCCTTTAATTTTCAACTAATCTCTTTCATCCCTAGCCATCAAAAAATGTCATTCGAGGATCTTCTGACCATCTCCGCGCTGCTAAACACCAAGAAAACTTAAAAATAGTGTTACAGTAAGCATGTATGTATGCACAGAGAGGGAAACATAATATTTAATAAAGACAGACATTTATATTTTTGTGCATGCTGCAATCTGCACATGTTTTGACAGGATGATCACATTTCAAAAAATATGTCTGGAAGAAAGAATAACACACATCTGTATGTGTGTGTGTGTGTGTGTGTGTGCGCGCGCGCGCGCGTGTGTGTGTGTGTGTCATTCTTGCTCCAGACAAAAGCAGCTTTCAGCAGCACTGTGGAAAACCTAATCTTTATTGCATTACAAAAGCACCCAGATTTACACACATATATAAATGCACACAAATGTACTGAATTAAACACTGAATAGTAGAAACATTTTTAATTCTCATGTTTATCATTACTGCTCTAAAGGGAAAGATAGGATTGCACCATGTCTTCTGTTCTTCTGCAGAATCCTCATGAATGTACAGCACAAGTGTCAAGGCCAAATAAGGATTTCTGAGAATATTATTTTAAAAATGTAGTTTTAAATGCATGAGCCAGGTTTTTAGAAATGTAGTCTTTGTTGGTTTTTGTAAATTTTTCAGAAATGTTAATAGCATTTTCCACAAAAAAAGTTTGATTTAATAACTCTACAAATGTCAAGTGGTGTAACCATCAAGTAAAAACTTTTAACATACTTTCCTTGCACCTTGACTGCATGAGAGTGCACCTTAAGAATAATTTTTTTTCCTAAAAAAAAGTATTATATATATATGTCACCGTAAAAAAATTTACGGTAAAACAACGGCAGCTGTGGTTGGCAGAACTTTACCATAAAAAATACGGTAGCAACGTTTTAGGTTTTACGGCACATAGTTTACTGTCTGTTTTAAGTTCATAACCGTATAATTTAAAGGTTTATATTGTAATAATTACGGTTCATAACTAAGAAAAAGTAAGAAGAAACAGAGTTATTTTCAAGAAAATACATCAAATGTGAAGTGTCACACAGGGAATTGTGGGCATGTCAATTTACGCTTTTTCACTGTAAATTATACAATGTCTTGTTATTTTTCACTTCCAAAAACTGTAAATTTAAAAGTATTTTACCGTAAAATTACATTAAATGTACCGTTAGATCTATTACAGTTATTCACTATATATAGTACAGAAACTTTCTGTAAACCAATTAACTGTTTTTCACCAGAGCATTTTTACAGTCTTTTACCGTTAAAATCACTGTCATTTTTTACAGTGTGTACTGTATATGACATCAAAATTAATAATAATGACCTTGACTCATACTGATTTTGATTTGTCTTTTTTCCCCCAAATGTTTATAATATTTTAAAACACAACTGCTAATAAAATAAAAATGTTTGGTAACACTTTAGTATATGGAACACATATAAACTATTAACTACAACTTTTCCCTCAATAAACTCCTAATTTACTGCTTATTAATAGTTAGTAAGGTAGTTGTTAAGTTTAGGTATTGGGTAGGGTTAAGGGTTGTGGAATAAGATCATGTAGAATAAGGCATTAATATGTGCTTAATAAGTACTAATAAACAGCCAATATTCTAGTAATATGCATGCTGATAAGCAACTAGTTAAAAGACCCTAAAATAAATTGCTACTAAATGTTTTTATTTCAGGATTTTTTTTTGTTTTTAATGATACTTTTTAACTATCTCGATCTCCAGACAGTTAACACTAAACATTTCTGAAAATGTTCATAAAAAATATGTATTCTAGTAATTTTTTTTAACTGATTTTTGATAACTAAATAAGCCTCACGTTATTTATCCACAAATAACATACTCTTTAAACACAGCTAAACATAAAATTGCTTCTTTTTTCTTCTTTTTTATTAAACAGGTGTTTATTGAACAAATTGTGTCTTTCTCTTTAAATAAATTCAATTATAATTAACATTTCCTTAAAGACAAAAAAATCTATCTCAGCTAATGCTGTAAACTATACAGGGATCCCTTTCTTGCACATTACTATAATATTAAAGGTTACAATTAACATCAGAGCCCAAACTATACAATTCAGTTGCTATTTATTTTTAGATATAATAATCAACACTCAAAAACAAAACAAACAAACAAAAAACAAACATGTAAATTGCATAAGGCAGGTTTTGCATAAACTTATAAATCTAATGATAAAATTATTAATCCAATTCATTTTTGAAATATAATCATTTACACAGTTACTGTCATAACTTGTTTTCATGACAAATTTATTTAAACATATATTAAATAATTAAGACATTACCAACAGGTAAAGCAAATATAATGAATAAGGTAACATAGTGCATATATATAGTGAAATGCTCCTCTCTAGAGTTCATTTCTCTAGTGAACGAACATGCTGTGGACACTAAATGACTTGCCAGAGGTAAATGTAATGCTATGTGAGATATTATTCTCAAGCTGTTTTATTGATGTTTCTCCATGGTTGAGAGATTGCACGCAAATCTAGATTGTCTGTTCTTCTTCTTCTACGCTTTTCCCTGTTGTGGCGATTAGCAAACAGCGTTGTATTACCGCACGCGCCCCCTTCTGGATTGGAGTGTGGATCGCCTGTGACTGACTGTATTCGTTGTCTGACTGCATGAACCGAACCGAGACGTCCATACTGTGACGGTTCGGGATGAATACAATACCGTTACACCCCTAAAAAACACACACTTAACTTCATGGTAAAATGCAATAAACCTCACATAAGAAAACAAACAGTTTGGCGGAATAAACTCTTCACACAACTTAATGGTCAAATGCATGTCATATGAAAATGCAAAAAACTTCATGGTCAAATAAACAATCTTAATTTTAGTTGAAATATGCAGTGTTTAAAATGTCATGTCAGCTACCAAACTACAGATTTGTGTTGCTATTTTCAAGACTGCTGCTTGCAGGAATCTTATCCAAATTGTGTTTTTGAGAAATGTTGCTATACACGTCTTTATGAAGCCAGCACAACAGAAGTGTCGTGTTGGCTGGGAATATCACTTCCTCAGCAGGACCCGTCAAAGAACAATAGGTGTGATTGAATTGAGCGGGTGGGATTTGTGAGGTGACACTATAAAATTGCAATAGCAGAGTGTAATAGTGATTTACAGTCCGGAAAGCAAACGTCTACGGAAACATGCATGTGCACGAGACCGCTCACACACACACACATACACAGAGGCGGATTCTCTCACTTTTTCTCACAGATACTTACACATACTGTGAAGAAGTGTCTCATTGTTCTTTTCAGTGCCCGGGGGTAAAAGGTCGAGTGGAGTAAGTACAGTTATCAATCAAACCCTAAGCACTGAGATTCTCTCTCTCTCCGTGTCGTTCTGTTCTACTTGCTACAGGGTTTTTACAGACGTTCCCTGGCAGGTGTCAAATACCAGCAGTGAGAAATAATTACTGTCCTGCTGAATTCAGCTCCACTTACTGCCTTTCCACACCTCCGGTTCCCCCATCTTTCACTCCTCCACTCAAGCCCCCCGTCTGCCGTTGTGCCGCACTTAAACAACTCTTCTCCGAAGCATACTGAAGTGGATGGTCTCTCAAGTAAAGAGCTTCTCTGTCAGTATCTGCATGCATGTGTGTGTGCATGTTCTCGCATGTTTCCAAAATGTGTGTCTACCTGCGTGTGTTGGGTCTCTGAGGGGCTGTCTTATTACCGGAGCCATTTTAGTGAAGCAGCGGTCTGTGTCTCGGTGTATGTGTGTGTGCTCGTGGATTAATGTCACTTTGGGAGTATTGCATGACCAAGGCCATAACATACAGTAGCACATGCGTCTGCCAGTTACTCCTGAAATACCGGGTCCCCACAGAGAAAACACTGTGTGTGTGGACACAATTAGTAGGCCTTGGTGGGAGCTAAAGTCTCTGAATAATGGGAATGGGAAATCAATAAAACAGTTCTATTATACATGTCATGTTCTCTTTCTGTGTGTGTGACTGTGGTTCAGTGCATTATCAGTTTTAGGAATGGGAAATAGCAATGGATTCTGACATATCGTCAAGTAAAAATGGGAATTTAGAAGGGTTGAAAAATAAGAGGGTTTGGTGACATCGGGTGAAATGTTATTTGAAAGCCGTTTTTCTTGTAAAGTTGCATGCATGTATTACGAAAGTAAATCGGGTCAGTTTTAATTGAATGTTGACTTGTCAATGCAAGCTCCATCAGCAGCATCTGTGGCATGCTGCTAATTACCACAGAAAAAACTGTTATTAGGCAAGCGGACAGTATTTGCCCAATAGATTTCCAATGTAATTGCATTTTTGTTTTACATATGTTTACTGTATTTTCAAAACAGGTAGTTGATAAATGAAAAAATTTTAACATCAGATTTTTTGGGTAAAACCTTGGCAATGTATTAGAGAAAGTGTATTTTTAGGTGCTGTGACTTTCACCATTTTGATTTGTATTTTATGGAGCCACGCACGTGACGTAAGAAAAAAGCATGATTTACAATTTCGTTCCCTCGATTTACTAAATCATGCGGACGATTTACTATTTCGTTCCCTCGATTTACTAAATCATGCAGACAATTTACTATTTCGTTCCCTCGATTTACTAAATCATGCGGATGATTTACTATTTTATTCCCTCGATTTACTAAATCATGCGAACGATTTACTATTTTGTTCCCTCGATTTACTAAATCATGCGAACGATTTACTATTTCGTTCCCTCGATTTACTAAATCATGCGAACGATTTACTATTTCGTTCCCTCGATTTACTATATCATGTGGACGATTTACTATTTCGTTCCCTCGGTTTACTAAATCATGCGAACGATTTACTATTTCGTTCCCTCGATTTACTAAATCATGTGGACGATTTACTATTTCGTTCCCTCGATTTACTAAATCATGCGGATGATTTACTATTTTGTTCCCTTAGTTTACTAAATCATGCGGATGATTTACTATTTTATTCCCTCGATTTACTAAATCATGCGGATGATTTACTATTTTGTTCCCTCGATTTACTAAATCATGTGGACGATTTACTATTTTGTTCCCTCGGTTTACTATATCATGTGGACGATTTACTATTTCGTTCCCTCGGTTTACTAAATCATGCGGATGATTTACTATTTTATTCCCTCGATTTACTAAATCATGTGGACGATTTACTATTTCGTTCCCTCGGTTTACTAAATCATGCGGATGATTTACTATTTTGTTCCCTCGGTTTACTAAATCATGCGGACGATTTACTATTTCATTCCCTCGATTTACTTAATCATGCGAACGATTTACAATTTTGTTCCCTCGGTTTACTAAATCATGCGGATGATTTACTATTTTGTTCCCTCGGTTTACTAAATCATGCGGACGATTTACCATTTTATTCCCTCGATTTACTAAATCATGCGGACGATTTACTATTTTATTCCCTCGATTTACTAAATCATGCGAACGATTTACTATTTCGTTCCCTCGATTTACTATATCATGTGGACGATTTACTATTTCGTTCCCTCGGTTTACTAAATCATGCGGATGATTTACTATTTTATTCCCTCGATTTACTAAATCATGTGGACGATTTACTATTTTGTTCCCTCGATTTGCTAAATCATGCAGACCATTTACTATTTTGTTCCCTCGATTTGCTAAATTGTGCGCACGATTTAATATTTTGTTCTCTCGATTTACTAAATCATGATTTACTATTTCGTTCCCTCAATTTATAAATTATGCACATGATTTAGTAAATTGAGGGAATGGATTTAGCCTACTATTTGTTTCCTGCATGTCATGTCTGGGGCTCCATAGTATTTCATCCATGTAGTTTCTTGATTATTAAAAATGTAACAAATGATTTGATCAATAAGTCATGACAACATTTGTTTTTACATTTTACTTTATTAAAATGTAAAAGTATAATTTTACTTTACATATTTCTTTAACTTTAATCAAAATAATTTAAGCATTTTTATTTTTTTATAAATTATACGAGATTCAACTAAATCTTGAAGTCAGTTTTATATAATTTAAGTTGAAATGACTTGTAGAGCCAATTTGGTTATACTTAAAAATCTAAGGCACCAACTGAAGGTTTTTAGGTTATTTAGGGATAATCCATGGCTAGCGGTACATTACATTTTTTTAATGTACGACGGTATTTCAATCAGACCCATTATCAAAGGTATATAAAATAAAGCACCTTGTCATGCAGTCTGCATTTACAAACATTTGTGAAAAAATGGGTCGTTCTGAGTAAATTCAAGCGTGGTACTGTGATAGGATGGCACTAATCAGTTCATGAAATTTCATCCCTGCTATATATTCCACGGTCAACTGTAAGCGATATTATTGGCAGTGGTCGTAACTTTGTTAAATAACATTAAGATGTCCAGAAATCAATTTCAATAGTACTTTGAGAACTCATGTTTAATGTGATAGTTTAATTCTAACATATTGACCTAGCTATAATACAATTGTTAGTCCTGAGTTTCTTCACTTTAGTGAATAAATACATAGATCCGCAATTAGCATTTAGATTCCCTAATGGTCTGGTGGTAAAACTTTTGTTAAGCGTGTCAGAGTTTCTGGTTTCTAATCCACCCTCATATAGTTTTTTTCCACCTCATTAGAATCAAAGATGTTCAGCTATGATTGTTTATCAAGAGGCAGGGACATGTTTGTGTGGATTTTGTTTTGTGATTTCACCGGAAAGAATAGAGTCTCTGCAACTGCATTAAGCGATAGATTGACGCGCTTGTCTGTGCGAACACTGAACACGAGCCAAAAGAGAACATACCGCCACTGATAACATTGGCAACGAACACTCAGCATTTCAAAAACAACACATTTCAGCATCAGATCGCCTCTTATTTAACACAAATAAACATCAACTGGATATGTTTAATTTGCATTAGGTAGGCTATATAAGTGCAGCGAGACGTTTAAAAAACCAGTGGGGACAATATCGACCCTGGCAAAAAGTGGTGGGAACATGTCCATCCCACCCGCAAATTACGCCTATGATTATTAGAAAGTGGAAGTGTTTAGGAACAGCAGCAACTCAGCCACGAAGCGGAAGACCATGTCGGAAGAGTCACAGTGCGGGGTCACTGAGTGCTGAGATGCATGCGTAAAGGTCACCAACGCTCTGCTGATAACTGAAGAGTTCCATATTTCCACTGGCATTAATATCAGAACAAAAACTGTGCGGCGGGAGCTTCATGGAATGGGTTTCCATGGCCGAGCAGCTGCATGGAAGCCTCACATCACCAAGTTCAGTGCCAAGCGTCAGATGGAGAGGTGTAAAGCATGCCACCACTGGACTCTGGAGAAATGGAAACGTGACAAATCACACTTCTCTTTTTGGCAGTCTGATGAGTGGATGCCAGGAGAACGTTACCTGCCTGACTGCATTGTGCCAACTGTAATGTCTGATAGAGGAGGGATAATAGTATGGGACTTTTTCAGGGGTTGGGCTTGGCCCCTTACTTCTAGTGAAGTTCCAGTAACTTCCATTTTGGAAAATGCAATGCTTTCTACTTTGTAGGAACAGTTTGGGGAAAGCCCTTTTCTGTTCCAGCCTGACTGTGCCCCAGTGCAAATATAAGGTCAAAGATGCCAGCAGGACTTGGGTAATTGTGTACCTGTGAGCTTTTAATGACAAATGAGTTGTCAGTGTGGTTGTGATGATTATAATAATATTGATAGAAGTACTGACAAATCGCTAATTGGTAAAGTTGTTCACTATCAAACAAATCCAGACATGATTAATAAAACAGCATGTCTGCACAGATGGCAAATATGTTCTTTTTAAGCAGAAAAACTGTTGTTTTCCCACACACATTTGATATCCTTCTAATTGCTGCACCTGTCCAAATGAAAAATGACCTATGACAAAGCTTTAAAGAGTCATCAGCTTTAGTCTGAGACAAGTAGCTGAAACAGAGAGTCTTAATGGAACAGTTCACCCAAATTATTTTTTGTTCTGTGGAACAGAGAAGATTTTTACAGAATGCCTAATTTGCACTTTTCCATCCAGTGCAGATAAACCAGAGGTTCTCAAGCTGTCATTGAAAAGTGTAGCTCACACATTATGCAAAACATCTCATTTTGTTTTTCCACGACAGAAAACGATCAATGGGCTTTGAATGACATGAGAGAAAGTAAAAGATGACAGAATTTTTATTTCTAGATAGATTACCCTTTTGAGTCTGATTTGAGGTTTCTGAATGTTTCTGTAAATTCTGTAAGCTGAGAAACACAATCCCTTTGTTTAAATTTCACAGTACACAAGATAATTTTGCCCCAGAGAAATTAAGAGACCATTTTTATTTCTTTGTTCTTGATTCTCTTTGAGCTCGAACATAAAAACGGAACCTCTAAAAAGACATTAAGCCTCAAGGTTTTCGCCGGCTGTTTGTTTGTGTGTGTGTTTATGCTTTTTTGTATCCTTTGTAACTCACATAGCAAGCATAATTATGTTTCACTTTCCACCTCTTTGCTAATTATAGTGTGAATGTTTTCCTGTTTGCAGTATTGGTTGTGGGTTTTCTTTAGTGATTTCGCTGGTTCGTTGAAGATATGTTTCCTTGCACAACACCTCATCCGTAGACATAAGACCTTTTTAAGACCTATCTCTGGGGAAATAATTGTGAAAAGCCAGAAGACATTTTCCTCATTCCTTAAATTCATACACCTTAATGTCAGAGCGCTGACATGACATGCAGCAAAATACATCTGCTATTACCTGTCATTTGACAAAATAAACACTTCAGTGGGCTTTAAATGGGCTGCTTGTTCTTTGAAGATCTTATTAAACTTGCAATTTGTCTCAGAAACAATCACTTTAACAGCTCTGGCTGGTAATTTGTAGCAAATAAGTTTGTTGCCTGCAGAGATTTTTTATCTCACCAGATTTCATTCATCATGAAATGGAAGAGGAATGCATTTTTTCAGAAAGAAAGTCAGCTAAGTAGGACACAGAGAGGGTTCATTTCATACATCATCTAGGGCTGTTTTGCATATTTGTACAGGAATGGAAAAAATAAAGTAAAATCATGCCACAGGTTACTTGTAAATGAATGTTGCAAGTTCTCTTTGTTTCTCTTCATTTGGTATATTTATTCGTCCATGTGTGTGTTTACACAGTGTGAGGGCCAGCAGTAAACACAGACCCTCGGGCTCTGCTGGCTAATAAACACCTTTCTCCAGAAGATAAACTCGTAGTGTATATAGGACACCATGGCTGTTATGCCTTCTGCACATTCTCGCCGCTTTCAGGCTGTTCAGTGGTCCACAGACTCCCACCGCAGCACATGTACAACATATGGGCCAAATGACTGAGATTAACATCAGCAGTGTGAAAGTCTTTAAAATAATAGTGCCCCCCCAAAAAGAAAAGTTGAAAAACTCCATCTCATTTTCTCCTCCAACTTCAAAATCGTCCGACATCGTTGTTTTACCTTTTTTTTTTTGTAAAGGCCTTTTGACTTAGTTTTTGCACGTTTGCTTTGTAGACACTGGATTGGTACTTCCGCCTACGTCATGCTTGACCTTTCCAATGTGACTACGTAATGTGTGGCGGATCGCAGAGCTAGTGCAAGGTTAAAAAGGATATACATTTAAAAAAAAAAATTGAAAATGATCAAAATTTGGACCTTTGACCCGTTGGTAACTGTTGAAGTCCACTATATGGAGAAAAATCCTTAATTTCTTTTCGACTGAAGAAAGAAAGACATAAACTTCTTGAATGACATGGGGGTGAGTAAATTATCAGGAAATTTTAATTCTGAAGTGAACTAATCCTTTAATGCTCATTTAATTGAAGTAAATGGTCACCAATACTATTTGGTTACCAACATGTTTCAAAATATATTCATTTGTGTTATACAAAAAAATGAAAGTCATACAGATGGAACAACACGAGGCTGAGTAAGTTCATTTTTGGGAGAACTATCCCTTTAAGAAAAGGTAGCACAGCATAGACGTATAAAAGTAAACCCATCCTTTAAGATATTGCCCCCTTTTTATATGTGCCATGGTTAAATCAATAGGGATGCATGATATATCGGCCACAATATCAATATCGGCCGATATATGTTAATTTTAATGTTATTGTTATCGGCCTAATAAGAACATTTGGCTGATATATTAAAGCCGATAAATAATGGATTATTTCCTTCAGCTGAGACACTTCAGATGCGCACTGTTCGCAATGATGGTTTTGAATTGTTTGAAATATGATTGAAAATCATTTAAAAAAGGAAATACAGGTAAGTGCAACATGTACAGTCATATAAACTACATACAATTATGATGAGAACATTATAATTGTATGCTTCGGACATGGTGAGACTTTTGTTTTTGTTACCAGGCTCTCAAAAATTACATAAAAATGTTGATTTAGATTTATCTGCCAATATTTCGGTTATCGGCTTTCAAATATAAAGAATAATCGGTTATCGTATCGGTTATCGTATCGTTATTTCAAAGCGGTGCATCCCTATAAACCACATATCATATTAAAACTTATCACTGTATCATGTTGAATGTATCATAGTAGAGCATGGTAATATAATGTTTTTATTGTTTGTTTTTTTTAAATATGGTAAAACTTTAGTTTAGGGTCAAATTTTCACTATTAACTAGTTGCTTATTAGCATGCAAATTATTAGGATATTGGTTGTTTATTAGTACTTATTAAGCACATATTAATGCCTTATTCTGCATGACCATATTCTACATCCCTTAATACCTAAACTTAACAACTACCTTAATAGCACTTAATAAGCTGTAATTAGGAGTTTATTGAAGCAAAAGGTGTAGTTAATAATTAGTCAATATTGAGAACTGGACCCTAAACTAAAGTGTTGCCTTTAATATATACCATGCTAAAAACATGCTTATTTCCAATGATAATTGTTTTTTAAATCTGGAGTCTGATGTACATATAGGGTATATGAATGGGGTAGTTATTCACTACTATGATGTCCATTAAAGTACCCTTATATTACCACCTGACACAACTAGTCTTACTACATTGTAACGGTTACAAAACTCTATGAGCTGTGCAGAAACCAAACGTTGTTTTATCTGAGTTTTGGCAGGTTGCACTGCATTATTGCGTTATTAGGATCTGACCTTGACTTACTGTAACTCGTGAACGTGGGGTTTCCACACCGTTCAAGACGAGCCGTGCCTGCAAATTAAATAGGAATTCATGCATGGTGAAATTGTTTCATTGTTATTTTTCTGAGTGTGTGTTGTGTGCATGCTTGTGCTTGTATTCACAGTTATCATTCATTAACAGTTTCTGTCTTGCACCTTATTGGAAAGTCTTAGCTGACAGTTCATTAGTTCTTGTCTGGGACAGATAAAACGGAAAAATAACATGAGATGGAGGAGCCTGTTTCAACAAAGTAAATACTTGATTCGTGACAAAACACGATATGCCAACTTAGCTGTTCAGAAAGATTAAAAACACACAGCTATTTATAGCTCCTACTTTTCCCTTGTGTTTACAGTAACTTTCACTCTGAAGTTACTTCCTACAGAAGCTGAAAAGTTAGCAATTATGAAAGCTGCTTTTCTCTTGCCCTACATTTAAGCGAAAGTGTTTTTTTCTCATGTTTAAATAATTCCCCTACCTTAATATGCAGAGAAAATGTAAGACATTTGATTTCCCTGAAAGGAGTAACACTGTGTCCCTGTGGTGCTATCAAATTCGTTACAACCTGCCTGACAATAGCAACAAATGGTGTGAGTTTGAGGCGTGGCTATCTGCTTGTCTAACCAATGGCAGATGAGAGGAGTGTTTAAGGAAACTTGTTTGAAACAGTCATAAAGTGTGTTAGACCTCGGCAGGATTTAAAGGGTTAGTTCGCCCAAAAATGAAATTTCTGTCATTAATTTCTCACCCTCGTGTTTACCTTTGTTCATCTTCAGAACACAAACTGAGATATTTTTGATGAAATCCAACAGCAATGTCATAACCAATTTCAAGGCCCAGAAAGGTAGTAAAGACATCATTAAAATAGTTCATGTGACTACAGTGGTTCAACCTTAATGTTATGAAACAAGGAAAATACTTTTTGTGCACAAAAACAAAACGAAAATAACGACTTTATTCACAATTTCTTCTCTTTCCAGTCAGTCTCCTATGCTGTTGATGTAGTAAACACAGTGCGGTGCTTCCAGGTTCTACGTCAGAACGCCGGCTCAGTATTGGCCGACACTGTTCACGTGACCACCATGATGCATGTGTGTGAGGTTGAAGCAAAAGCTGGCCAATAATGAGCCACCCTTCTTTAAAAAAAACTAAAACAAATTAAAACCTAAATAAACATTAAAATAAATAGTAAGCATTAATGAAGTAGCATAGCACTAAACGATATCTCACCTCACGAGAGAAAATAAAAGCAAATGGAAAAGAAATTAACCTAAAAAAAGCAATGCAATACTGAGAAATGGGGCAAAAGAAAGGAAAACTAGAGCTCGGCAGGAGAGAAAGAGTGAATTGAGGAAAGGTAGAGAGAGTGCGCTCAGACTGACCCCAACACTGCTGCCCACAGCAATCAGATTGGCAGCACTCACTCTGTAATGATGGCAATTTATTTCAATTAAACCGCCCCATTATTGTTGTAAAACCGTTAGCATGGCGTCTGGGCGATTAACACGCTATGCGAAGAAAGATGTAGACCAAGACAAATTAACATCCTCTCGTGTTCACTCCCCCCACTCCTAACTAATAACCTTCTAATCAAGCTTCAGTCTCCCCCATTAGCCTCATTTGTTTACATGTAACTCATATTAACCGTTCCCTTGAACACACTAATACAATACAGTCTCTGTGTCATCTGTATTTATAATAATTGTTCTGAATGGATTTTGAAACCAAACGTGCTTATGAAACATACATAAACGTGTTAATGGTTCTGAGTTGTTTCCTGAAAGGCCTTAAAAAAGACAGCATTCCTGTCTGTTTGGCTTGTGTGAAGGCTGCTTCAATAATGATTTGATTCATGGACACCGAAACTCAAAATGTGCAACAGAACGACAAAGTGTGTCCCGCTCAAGTTTTTCCAACCCTCCCCTGACTTTCTTTTTTTATTATGTCTGCTTGGCACATATATCTCCTCTCGCTCTGACAGAGAAGAGGAGTGAAACAGAAACAGGGGGAGGAAAGGCAAAAAAAGTGTGGCGAGACAGTTTATAACATGCAATTTTAATGCAGCTGCGAGCTCAATTTAATATTGCAACATCCATTTCGCATAATCTCTTAAAATGAGATTTTCAAAACAGAGCACTCACACTTATATATATATATATATGCTGAATACGGTAATGCCGCTCTGCGATTTGGAAAACAAACAAGCTTTAGTTGGCAAACCAAACACTCAGTGTAATGAGCGCAGCTTCTGCTGCGACACACTAAAACACAATGTATTTAAGCTTCATTCACTTATCTAACTCCCTACATGTCTTATCCGTTCAAAGTTGAGTCGGTACAAAGCAAAATGTACTGATTGTCTAATATTAAAGGGTACCTCTTTTCACAAGATGTAATATAAGTATATCTCTGGTGTCCCCAGAATGTGTCTGTAAAGTTTCAGCTCAAAATACCCCACAGATCATTTATTATAGCTTGTCAAATTTGCCCCTATTTGGGTGTGAGCAAAAACACAACGTTTTTGTGTGTGTCGCTTTAAATGCAAATGAGCTGCTGCTCCCGACTCCCTTTCCAGAAGAGGGCGGAGCTTTAACAGCTCGCGCTTCGGTTGCTCAACAACAACAAAGCTGGAGAATCTCACGCAGCCAAACTGAGGATTGTCAGTAACGGTGTTCAGCCTTACATTGTTCAAACCGGAGTCAGACACTGATGGAGAGACTCAGGAAGAAGTTACAACTTTTAGAATGAAACTGGACGTTTCTGAACGGTTAGTGGATAAATTTATGTAGTTGCTGTGGAGTTGATTCAACTCATTGACTAGCATGTGCCGTCATGTTAATCTTTTGTGCAAAACCCGTATGGAAGCCCACTATACATAGCGTACTTGTTTGCCAAACAGAGCCATACGCACCAGGCTGATGTTTATGATTGCTATCAAATGCTGTGAATGGTCTAATATTTTTCCAAAATATCACTCTTTTAGCAATCGAGCTTGCCAGGGTCAACTGGCAGGCTATCCAAGCTAACGAGACTCTAAATAGTGTTCAGTGCTCATCCGTGCAGCCAACGACAGAACAGCTGCCATGCTTTGCTCAAACTTTTGCCATGTCACTTGCGAAAACAAAATGGCGGCACCATGGGTGGAAACATGCAGATTAAGGGGTGGTAATATTATAATAAGATCCCCTTCCTACGTCACTAAGGGAGCAATACTTTCAGAGAAAAGCTTACCAAAACAAAGTTACAGGGTTGTCCTTTTTCACATTTTTTGGGTTGGTAGATGCACCGGGGACCCGATTATAGCACTTAAACATGGTAAAAGTCAGATTTTCATGATATGTGCCCTTTATGGAGTATGTGGTTGCAAGATATGGAGAGGTTTCCCTGAGCTTATCTCTGGCAAACGGTTCACTTAGGCCCTGCCTCCTCATACCCAGCATTAGCGTCTCAGCTAACGACTAGCACCCAACAGATTCCTTTCTGATTACTGCTGCAGTCTGAGAGGTGAGAGGTTGCAGTGTTTATAAAAGACATCAACACTACTGTACTTCAGGCAATTACAGCTAAATATAAACCAAATTTAGGTGAAAAACACACTGTCAAGAGGTGTCTCAATCTGCCGCGGGGAACTAGCTGGTTGTTTTAATCCAGTGCCAAGCACTATTTTAAAGCATCTGTCCTCCAGGGATTAGCCGTGACATGATAACTCACCACTTCAAAATAACCGGGAGACTGCAAAGAAACCCGCCGCTGTTCAGTGAGTCAAAAGAGAGGTCAAAGGTCAGGTGAAAGTTTAGTGCTAAATGCAGGGATGCTTGATGTAATCTGCTGATGTCCTAGGTTATATTGTGCACTGTTACGTAATGTGAACAAAATGTTTTCCGTCACATGGGGGTTTTTAGTGATGATCCTTTCTGGAGCTGAAATGAGAGAAAGATAAAAACAAAAACGCACACTATGTAATATCATTCAGCCAATATTGAATGCTGATAATTTGACATGAGAAAATGATCTAGTAAAGCTCAGTAACACTTTACAATAAGGTTTTGTATATTACATATGCATTAGATGGTTTGCTTATGCATTTATACAGTATGTAGACTAACAATAAATAGTATATATATATATATATATTTCTTTTTACAGCATTTATATTTTCATGCTAATTTATAAATAAAGTGTAAGATGATAATGAAGGATTTGTGGACACAGTAACACATTTAGTGCATCTTAACTTTTTTGTTTTTTTATTATTTTGAAAAGTGAAAACACAAAAGAACAACCAGAGTTATATACGAGACTACTTTTTATGCGCAAAAACAAAACAAAAATAACGACTTTATTCAACAGTATCTAAGAATGAGCAATTTCAATACACTGCTTCATGAAGCTTCGAAGCTTTACGAATCTTTTGTTTCGAATCAGTGGTTCGGAACGCGTATCAAACTGCCAAAGTCACGTGATTTCAGTAAACGAGGCTTCGCTACGTGATAAGTGTTTCGAAATTTCAATGGTTCACCACTGGGGGGCGTGACTTTGGCTGTTTGATACACGCTCCGAACCACTGATTCGAAACAAAAGATTCGTAAAGCTTCGAAGCTTCATGAAGCAGTGTTTTGAAATCGCCGTTCACTAGATATTGGTGAATAAAGTCGTTATTTTGTTTTTTTGGCGCACAAAAAGTATTCTCGTAGCATCATAACATTACGGTTGAACCACTGTAGTCACATGAACTGTTTTAAATACGTCTTTAGAGGCTTTCTGGGCATCTGAAAGTGTTAATTATCTTGCTGTCAATGCAGGCCTCACTGAGCCATCGGATTTTATCAAAAATATCTTAATTTGTGTTCCGAAGATGAACGAAGGTCTTACGGGTGTGGAACGACATGAGGGTGAGTACTTAATTACTTAATTTTCATTTTGGGTGAACTAACCCTTTTAAGGGAGAAGATTACATTAAAAACATACATTTTAACATTTTATGTTAAATTTTGAACAGAAAATTTCATAGTCTAGTATTTAATGAAATTTCATCATTAGTAACTGTAATTAAATTAAAAAAATACAGAAAAATTAAGAGTAATCCCTTATTTTACTTTTTCAAGGGAAAAGTAATTAAATTATGGTAATTAATTACTTATTAATGCTTTACAGCCAACAATGCACTTTGGTATATAAAGTATATTATTTTTGTGAAAAGTAATCTTTTTAAAGAAGTGTACTTCTTTTTCTCAAGGGATGCATGAATTTTATGTGCCAGAATTTTATGCCACATGCCAGAATTTTATGTGACTTTGTGTTTTCCATATAAGACGTTACTGAATAGGAAATACACATTAAACAGTTATGGAGAGAAAAAAATATGGCAACAAACAAATGGAAACTCAACAAACAAACAGCTTACTCTCACTTGCTCTGCCCTCTTCTGTGGCCCATGAGTCACAGAACATTCTGACAACAGCAGCACATATTTACTTAATAGCAGCATTAGCAACGACTAGTATATGAGGAAAAGGAGGGGGCCTGAATGTTTAAGGAGGAGGAAAGCAAGATAAATGAAGAGAGAAGGACATAAAGTTGATGGAGGAGTATTGGCACAGGTAACCAAATGAAGACAAGCTTTCATATTTGAGAGTTAAATTGTATTTTGTGTGCTTACAGCTTGATGTATGACATTACAGTGTGGGAATGTGTTTTAGGGAAGGAGATTTACTGAATAAATATTTTAAATGCTTCTCTCTTTCTCTTTCTCTCTCTCTTGTTTTCGCTCACTGCAGGGGCTGTTATGTGCTAAGATGGAAAAAAGTTTAATGTCACCATAAAAAGTGGTTAACTGAGGTGTAACGGTCTATGTATTTATGTCCATTAAAAAAGGCACAGCCAACACTTTGGACAGATGCATTCAGAGTATCATGTCCTCATGGGGACATTATGGGCTCTTCAGGTCTTTCTGACAGGCTGTCCCAGTGCCATCATAGTCTCAGGTACAGATGGAAGTGCGTCTTGTTAATGTCTTCAGGCACAGCTTAGGGCAGAACAGCTGAATCCTCTCCAAACTGCATGGACTCACTTTGATTTATTCCTACGAGTTTGAACACTTTGAACATCTCAATGTGCTCATGGAATATTGAGTGCTTTCAGCGGAGCCTCTGTGGGTGGACTGCCGCTTTCAGCATTATTATATAGGATGCAAAATGTAGGCTCAAAGCAATATACAATTATTTTGTCCTCTGACTCTTCCGGTTATATTAGCTGATCAAAAGCCAAACAACATTCAATATCTGTGTAGGCTGTGGGCACATCTATGTGGCAGGCCAAGTTATATATAGGCTATCTGTTCAAACTATACCAGGACAATTGTGAGCATTACTAAAGCAGTAAGCTATGAGAGGCTGTGTTAAATAAGACACCAAGACACCATTTCCAAGGATCAGCATTCTCCCCTAAAAGTGATCAGGTAGACCAAACCTCAAGTGTCTTATATCATTGGTATCCTTGACTCAAGACGGACGAAATGCATGCCTCGGATTCGATCGTCGTGAAATTTTTGTGGTATTTTGGATTTTTTGCAAAACCTACTTTTGCGAACTAGTCCTAGGTTTTGGCCTGATCGAAACCAAACTAGTGCAGCAAGATTCCCTGAAGTCATCAATTATTTACAAAAGTTGAAGTTTCGATTCAGGGACTCTAAGGGCTGCCAAAACGTTCAAAGTTGGCGGAGTCACTTTTACTAAAATGGCTATAACTTGTGAACGTAATGAGATATTTTCACCAAACTTGGTACACATCTGTAAGAACTCATTCTGTGGTCGCTTGAAAAAAGAACGCAGCGATTTGCCACTTGATGGCGCTACAACATGGAATGAATGTAAAAATGGCTATAACTACGCAACCCGAAGTCTGATTGACTTGAAAATTGGCACGTGGTGTCTTTAACCAGGGTGCCAAAACTGCCTTTGAGGACATTCACGCATCTCGAAAAACAGGGCCGGCAACGACCAATGAAGTTTGAGCAGCTATCAGACAGGGTTAACGGAGGCTGATCGGAACGAAACTCGCAGGGCCTGTTTGAGTCACGGCCCTAAACTCACAGCCCTCAAGACATTCTTCACGTGCTTAAAGGATTGTACATTGTATTTTGATTCATTCCTGTGCTCCTTTGTTCAGTTTTCCTGCCACTACTATGTGTCCATGGTTACCATCATCATTAGTTTAGTTGTTTCAGCTGTTCGTCATTAATTGTCTCGTTTCTGTCTATGATTTAACCTTTACTCTTCGTCCAGTCTCTGTTGTCTTTAGATGTGTTTGCACTGTTGCCTTTGATTTGAATTAAAGCTTTTTGAGTTTTTGATAACCTGATTCCTCTGCCTTCTTTGGATATCCTGCATACATCGTTACATTGGAGAACTAGTCCTAGGTTTTTGGCTCAAGCTCAACAACTGGTAAAAAGCTTTATAAACCATATATTTCCTATGGTAAATTGCCTGTATTGGCTGTAAATGATCTTTTCCATCTATGATCAAGATGGTTACAGGCTTTCTAATTAAAACATACAGTAATACCTTTTTATGCATATGCTTAAATGCTTTAAATCCTGATAATTGCTGCTCACATCTATATTTTTATTAGTATTAATTAATTCTTGGGCCCTCATAATCTTTAATCAAAATAACTTCCCCTCACTCTTTCAGCTGTCTCTCACATGAGATCACAGCAATAGCAAACCGCAACCATCCAATCAATTCCCAATGGACAAAACCAAGTCCCGTCCTACATTTTTTCTTGTTCAAGAAGCCATTTCTATACGTCACAATAGAGAAAAAAAGACTATTGCAACTTCCGTTTAATGCTGACTTTAATTAAGGAAATTTATGGTTGCCAAGCAATGATTGCCACATTAATATCCACCTTGTTTTGCAATGCAGAAGTAAGCTACTTTCTGTAAATGTGCAAGATTTCAGTTCATTAGTCGCTATAGGTAAATAACTAGATGAATAATAAAGTGCAGTAAACTAAAACTATATTTGCGTTATAAGCCAGTGTGTTTATAATTACAATAATACATTAAAATAATATAGTATGATAAGAAATACCAGTTTGCAATATCAATAAGATAAAATAACAACTAAAATAACTAGAAGCGAATGACACCCGCAAACTTCACACATTTTACAAATGGCTGCACCTGATCTTACATTAGAAATAAGGTTGGGACCCAGAAGTAAAAATGCCATTCATATTCTCCATAGAGGAATTGAATTTTCACGATAAATTATAAACTTTTAAAGCAGAACTACTGTGAGCAGTAAGGTTGTTAATCAATGGTATATGCTTTTGTTGAAGCCATCAGCCTGCATCATTTCAATTTATTAATCTTGTTCAATTAATTAATCTTGTTCATCAGTGGAATTCCAGGTAAAAACTACATTACCCATGATTCTGCATAGAAATCCACACCAATCAGAGTCAAAACAAGCAAATTGTGGACTCTTTAGTGCCCACCCACTCTTATGAAGCACTAAAAATGACAGTCTCTCTACACTCGCAAAACACTTAAATATATGTATGGATAATATGCACATTTTGCAATAAATGTATAGTATAGCCTACTGAATCAGTAGTTTTATATTTATCCATTGTTTTTATTTTGATTATGTAATTTGCAGTGTTTGATTGTAGTTCTTTCACTCGAGTAGACAGTGATCTATCCAATCAGCACTTTTTTTGGGGACAAATTTTACTTTATTTATGCATATTATTTTTGCAATGCTAGTCCAGAGATACTAGAGATCTTTTCTGAGTTTCAACTTCATTCTAAAAATGCAGGTATTTGTAGAGTCAACAGATTTCACTTTTTAGATGTCATTGATGTTTGTCGTGGCAGCTTAGGAGTATTATTAAATATTTAGGTTAAGTCTCATCTGTCAGCTTATGCTTTGACAGATGAGTCAAGACAAAAACAGTTGAGGGAAGCAGCTCAGTAAATCTCTTTCAAGAGGTGGACCTACAGACACTCAAACTTTAATGACTGGGTGTCACACAAACGGAGAAACACTTTCAGAGCTCACAGACATATGAAGGCATAACATCCATCCATAAAATGTATTAATAAAGTTTATATAAATAAATACATGGAAAATGAATGTATAATGAAAAAATGTTAAATGTCTGTATTCCCCCTTAAAATAGGGATTTTGGTCTGACACAAAATCATACAATAATGTCCTAATTTTGACTGTTTATCTGATATTTAACTCAGTGTTTATTGCTAGAAAATAACAAAATAACACAAATAAAATAAGAACACAAAAATGTCATATTAATTGGAACAATGGTAGTTGCATAACTGATATGAGATGAATAACATCTGAAAATGTAGTTTATTTGTACACGTACCAGATTGTTTTGTAAGTGGTTTGTATAATGATGAGTTACTTGGGTCTAAATCTGCACATTTCCTTACCAACGACAACTTTCCCTTTTCATTGAGGCTTGTGTTTGCTTGTGTGTCAGTGCACAGTTTGTTTATATATACTACACAGGCTTTTTTTGCTTCTCTCTGCTTGATTTCATCGCCATCTCAGTTGGTTATCTTGCAGTTGCTTTAAGCCCTTTTGCAATATGTGAAAAGTCTTGAAAGCGAGTTTGTGTTTGAGGCACAAAGACGACAGGCAGGGTAAATGCTTTAACACAAAACCACAAGAGCCCTTTCTCTCTCTTCCTCTCTCCCTCTCTGAACTCGTTTGGTAGGTTCTTGCATGCCTTTTTACTGACTGTATGAAACTGCGTAGAATTATAATTAATTAGTGGTTGGAAAAAAATAGCGACTGGTTGGCTTAAAGTAAATTATATGGTAGGCTTCCAGAGAGAGGTCCAGCGAGAGAGAGGGTGACCTGCCGCAACACAAAAAAACAGACAATCATACACACACACACACACACACACACAAACACTCTCACATATGCCTATATAAAACTACATTTAGATTTCCCTGAAACTCCACACATAAACATACACACCGCATTTAGATTTTCCTGAGTTGTGGCATACATTAAACATACATGGTTAAATGGTGGCTATGACAGATGAAGAATGTATGGAGGTGAAGTGGGGTTCAGAGAACACACGCACCCTTTTACTTATACGCCTGCCAGAGATGCAAAACTGAGTCGACGTACACGTTTGAGGGACATGTACTGTACATGTAGGACTAGAAGACCATGTGAGTAGAGACTGCAAAACCCTAAGACATCAGATGTTTGGGCAGTTGCTCAGCAGTTGTTGGCACGTTGTTAGGGAGTTGTTAAGGTGCTCTGAGGGGTTGCTAGGGTGTTAATGGCCAGCTGTTAAAGTGTGCAGTTTTTTGTATGTTCAGGGTAGTTGCTTGGATGTTCTGAATAGTTGCTAGGGTGTTATGGGTGGTTTCTAGGGTATTCTTAGTCGTTGCTAGGGTGTTTTAGTTGGTCAGTAGGGCTGGGTGATTATGGTAAAAAATAATATCTCTGCGATATATGGTACGTATCTCAATGTTGAAATATATGCACATATATGCCCATATATGCACAACGTATCCTATAAACAATGTTCATATTGAAGGCTATTAAAACAAATATAGTAAATGTAGCTACATCTATGCTATGCTATATGTACAAAAAATGGTTAAAATCAATCATAAAATACATTCTATTGTAACACAATAATCAATAATGCATTTAAAGCAGAAGTTAGAATCTCTAAATTAAAAAGGAAACTAAATAAAATCAAAGGGACACACATTCATCTGATTTTATATTAGCCTATATTTGATTACCTCAGTACAATATGTCACTTTACAGTTACTGCTATCATAAAAATACACTTACTTGTAGTTTTAAAATTCTACATATGGCACATTTAATGTCCAACAACAAATATTTTAGCAAAATGTAGCTATATTCTATATGCCTTAGTTAACTATACCTTACCAGTTATTTTGAAGCCATGTTGCTATGATTAATTGATAAGGATTTCTATGCAGTTGCTATAGTGTTTTGGGTGATTACTAATTTACTAGGTTGTTCTAAGTGATCACCAAGGAATTTTAGGCAATTGTGAGTGTTTACATGGTTAGGTTACTGGTGTTCTGGACTGTTTCTGTTGTGTTCTGAGGGCTTGCTATGGTAAATAGCCAGTTTCTAGGGAGTTTTGAGTTGTTGCTTGGATGTTCTGGGTGGTCTCTAAGGTGTTTGAGCCATTGTGTTTTAAGCATACAGTGTTCTTGTGGTTATTCTCACTCTAGTATTATTAGGCGGTAGCTAGGGTCTTCTGGGTGGTTGCTAGGTGGTTGCTAGGTTGTTCTGGGAAATCGCTCAAGAGTTATGGGTGATTGCTATGGCGTTATTAAATAATTGCTTACTGGCCTTATTCAAAATAGATATTTTTGTGTCAAGATTGACGAGGCATTTCAATCTAATTAACCTTTTTTAGTGTAAATCTATGGAATTTTTAAAGACCCCTTGTGGTGAAAATCAAGTTTTTAATTTTGTTTATGTCTATGTGGTGTTTTCAATACACTTTAAGACAAACCATGTACAAATTCATAAGTCAGTACCATTGCTGAGTATTTTCTCCTTAAACCTGCCGTGAACCAAAGACAGACTCAAAAACGCAGTTTGAAATCGCTGCTGTTTCTTACGTCACAAACTACATTGTAACCAATCACGTCAACATGTGGGTGGGCTTTAGCATATCATTAACTATGACTGCTCTGAAGCAGGAGAGTCTCAAGAGAAGCCGGTATATCTCTGTATATTTTTCTGTTGATATGAAAAATCGGGTACAATTAGCAATATACAGTAGCGGGTGAATTATGTATATGATGTATATTACGATGTTATGATGAACTGTATGCCTTTCTCCACTGAGCTGTTCAAAGCGTTTAACTTTCTAAGGATACTGATATTTAGAAGTCATCTATCTGACTCTAAGATGACGAACAGGAACACATTAACAGCAACACATTATTACTGTTTGATAAGGTAGTCAAGCCAAAGTCTAATATCAATTACCGTTATGTGTTCGAAGTTGTAAAGAGCGATACATACAGTAGGTACGGAAAGTATTCAGACCCCCTTACATTTTTCACTCTTTGTTATATTGCAGCCATTTGCTAAAATCATTTGTTCATTTTTTTTCCTCAGTAATGTACACACAGCACCCCATATTGACAGAAAAACACAGAATTGTTGACATTTTTGCAGATTTATTAAAAAAGTACAACTGAAATATCACATGGTCCTAAGTATTCAGACCCTTTGCTGTGACACTCATATATTTAACTCAGATGCTGTCCATTTCTTCTGATCATCCTTGAGATGGTTCTACACCTTCATTTGAGTCCAGCTGTGTTTGATTATACTGATTGGACTTGATTAGGAAAGCCACACACCTGTCTATATAAGACCTTACAGCTCACAGTGCATGTCAGAGCAAATGAGAATCATGAGGTCAAAGGAACTGCCTGAAGAGCTCAGAGACAGAATTGTGGCAAGGCACAGATCTGGCCAAGGTTACAAAAAATTTCTGCTGCACTTAAGGTTCCTAAGAGCACAGTGGCCTCCATAATCCTTAAATGGAAGACGTTTGGGACGACCAGAACCCTTCCTAGAGCTGGCCGTCCGGCCAAACTGAGCTATCGGGGGAGAAGAGCCTTGGTGAGAGAGGTAAAGAAGAACCCAAAGATCACTGTGGCTGAGCTCCAGAGATGCAGTCGGGAGATGGGAGAAAGTTGTAGAAAGTCAACCATCACTGCAGCCCTCCACCAGTCGGGGCTTTATGGCAGAGTGGCCCGACGGAAGCCTCTCCTCAGTGCAAGACACATGAAAGCCCGCATGGAGTTTGCTAAAAAACACCTGAAGGACTCCAAGATGGTGAGAAATAAGATTCTCTGGTCTGATGAGACCAAGATAGAACTTTTTGGCCTTAATTCTAAGCGGTATGTGTGGAGAAAACCAGGCACTGCTCATCACCTGTCCAATACAGTCCCAACAGTGAAGCATGGTGGTGGCAGCATCATGCTGTGGGGGTGTTTTTCAGCTGCAGGGACAGGACGACTGGTTGCAATCGAGGGAAAGATGAATGCGGCCAAGTACAGGGATATCCTGGACGAAAACCTTCTCCAGAGTGCTCAGGACCTCAGACTGGGCCGAAGGTTTACCTTCCAACAAGACAATGACCCTAAGCACACAGCTAAAATAACGAAGGAGTGGCTTCACAACAACTCCGTGACTGTTCTTGAATGGCCCAGCCAGAGCCCTGACTTAAACCCAATTGAGCATCTCTGGAGAGACCTAAAAATGGCTGTCCACCAACGTTTACCATCCAACCTGACAGAACTGGAGAGGATCTGCAAGGAGGAATGGCAGAGGATCCCCAAATCCAGGTGTGAAAAACTTGTTGCATCTTTCCCAAAAAGACTCATGGCTGTATTAGATCAAAAGGGTGCTTCTACTAAATACTGAGCAAAGGGTCTGAATACTTAGGACCATGTGATATTTCAGTTTTTCTTTTTTAATAAATCTGCAAAAATGTCAACAATTCTGTGTTTTTCTGTCAATATGGGGTGCTGTGTGTACATTAATGAGGAAAAAAAATGAACTTAAATGATTTTAGCAAATGGCTGCAATATAACAAAGAGTGAAAAATTCAAGGGGGTCTGAATACTTTCCGTACCTACTGTAAAATGCATTACAATTCTGATACATCGACTTTGTAGACGAGCCTGTATAATTCACTCTTCCACTTCTTCTGAATTCAAACATATGTGGCTGAATTAAACCAGTATTTCCACTTGCCATTGTGCAGTGTTTACTACAGTAAAGTTGACTGAGTGGATCTCTGAGCTGGTGTGAGTGAGTGGAGGCGGGGCTAATTTGCATATTCATGGCTCCATGTGTACTAAATGAAGGAAGGATGTAGAGTTACATTCATGCTATTTAAAGGCATGAAGATTTTTTTTAATAGGAAAAAATATTTAAATATGTCATTTTGGTGATCAAAGATGAGTTTTAAGGGATAAAATGATTGACTACAGGGGGACATTAAAATCTATTTCTGTTTTTTTTGTTCGCCAGGTGAAAATCGCAGAGCAGATCAAGGACATCTCTGCTTAAAAAGCATCACGATTTGAGGTATCACTGATGTCCGTATACAAACCTCGTGGGATGAGTTATATGCAAATGTTTGGTCCCAAAAAAGATTTGTAGTGAAATAAAAGAATTGTAGTGATGCTTTGCTTCACAAGCAGCACTAATAAGAACATAAACTCTTTACTGAACATTGACATATCCACATACAGTACACACACACAAACACACACTCTGCTGTGCCTTAAACATTTTCTGAAATCAGACCCTGTCGTTGTCTTTCTTTTTTTCCAATGTAGATATTGGCCACTAACGTATGCACACCGTCTCTGCCTTACAAGCCGAGATAGAGCTACACCAAAGAGATTAGTGGTTTGTGAATGTGTGTATGTCTGTCCGCTTTGGTGCACTTAGTCTTGCTCTGGGTTGAGTTGTTTATTTAAACTGGAAACGTTTTTCTAACATTTTGATTAATGTGGTGCCCTGAGTGCTGTGGCACAGTGCAGATAAGTACACACACACACACACACACACATCCAGACAGATAACTGCTTTCTTTCCCTGTCAGTGAAGGGAGTTAAAAAGAACTCTTTGAAAGTGAGAGCGGTTAGCGATGTGCGCATACACATACACATGTCTGAGGCTTTGATTTTCCACTCAGTGACTGCTGACCTCTAAATATTTACAGTGGTTGGCACATGAGGTGCCCGGTTGTGAGTGTGAGTGTGTGTCGATTGGGCCAAGCAAATGTTGCTCTTCTTGTCTTGTGTCTTTCTCGAATATACAAATCTTAAACCTCCCGGGCTAACAAACTTTCTTTCTTTTTTTAAATTTTTTTTTTTTATAAATATGCTCAATAAAAGCATTTCATTTTATTTTTCTTTATGAACTTTTACTGTAGACAAATAATTTCCATCACACTCCCTGGTAAATTGCTTTTTAGTACATGATATCCCATGTGAAAAAGAAGTGAGCTTAGTTGTATTGAATGTGCATTTGTAGTGTACATTCTTAAAAGTAATTTTTTTTTAAATGTACTTGCAGATAATATACTATTAATGAAATAAAAGTGGATTTGCAGCGCCTTCTCAACATGTCGACAAGACAAACTAAACTCTTCCAGGCCTCAGCTACAACTACAATGTTTAAAGGTCAAAGTAGACATCGTTCTCAAGCAGCCAATGAAGACCACACGCTGGCATTATGCAAATCTGTTACATTGTTTAGTAGGTATGTGACCGGAAGTGAGACTGGAATTGCTGACGACTTGTTTTGGCCGTTCAAAATTGATTCTTTCTTTTAGGAGACAATAAGTTTATTTGTTGTGCACTTTAATCTTTAAAACTTTGCAGACCTTTTACATTCACAAACAGCTATATTACACACTGCATGAAAGGTAATATTCGATAAAGCACAATAGGGGCACTTAAAGTTCTATTTAAAGGTTTGGTTGACACAAAAATGAAATTTCTGTCAGTAATTACTCACCCTCATGTCGTTCCACACCCGTAAGACCTTCGTTCATCTTCGGAACACAAATTAAGATATTTTTGATAAAATCCGATGGCTCAGTGAGGCCTGGATTGACAGCAAGATAATTAACACTTTCAGATGCCCAGAAAGCCACTAAAGACTTATTTAAAACAGTTCGTGTGACTACAGTGGATCAACCTTAATGTTATGAAGCGTCGAGAATACTTTTTGTGCTCCAAAAAAACAACAAAATAATGACTTTATTCAACAATATCTAGTGATGGGCGATTTCAAAACACTGCTTCATGACGTTTCGAAGCTTTACGAATCTTTTGTTTCGAATCAGTGGTTCGGTGTATCAAACTGCCAATGTCACGTGAACCATTGAAATTTCACAATGTTTATGACGTAACAAAGCTTTGTTTACTGAAATCAAGTGACTTTGGCAGTTGATACACACTAAATTAAATCTGTAATCGAGTCTCTTCTGAAAATTTGGACTAAACCGCTCAATTCGTATGGATTAGTTTACGAACACTTTATGACCTTTTTAAAGCGTCAAAATGGTAGTTCTGTCATGACAACTCTTGGGAGATTGGTATGGTAATTGAGATTGGCATGCTAATGGATATGACAATGTTGATGTATTTGGTCTTGGCGGAATAGATCTGCTACTCTGCTGCTGCAGAGCAAGTACCGAGACTGGCTACTGCCAATACATTCACAGACATTGCTGTGAGCATGTAAGACATGCTGCTGCTGCTCCACATGTAACATAAATGAATTAACCCCCATAGCAGATCTACAAAGGTGGAGCTGGGGAAGGAGGAGGTTTATGAAAGCGTGCTGCAGACTGTCAACAGCAAACAAAGCAAAATAAAGTATTTGAATATTTGAGCAGCAAGCTCATTGGCCGTTGATGCAACAGCAACCAATCAGCTTTGCTGTGTAGATAATGATGTGATCGCTACCAAATGAGTTAAAAACCTGTCAGCCTGAACCATCTAGAGTTTCATGGCAGAACAACGGAGAGACAGAAAGCTTTCAGATTTCATTAAAAATATCTTAATTTGTGTTCCGAAGATGAACAAAAGTCTTACATTTTGATGACAGAATTTTCATTTTTGGGTGAACTATCTCTTTAAATGTTCAAAAACATTACATTAAATTCACACTTTCTTTGAAAGTATATGATTTCTATAACTCTTTTTAAAAAGTAGTGTACTTTTTCGCAAGGGATATTAAGTGTGCATTGCAGCATACATCATATATCTAATTCATTTGACCCCATTGTGTATGTGTGTGTGTGTAGCTGTTATGGCTCCTGTGTGATGTAATTTGCTACATTTTACAGCTGTTTCTCTGGATGGGCTGCTGTTCAACTTAAGCCCATTAACTTTAACAAGGCAAAGACACACTCACACACATTTAGATTCAGAAGCAATTTCGGAGATCATTTTACACACTCACAAACAGATTAAAAAAAGATATAGAGGCACACACACAAGTAGGAGTGTTGTGTTTTACTGCTGTGTGCATATTTGTGTACGTGTTGTTGACACGCTGGCAGTGCCAAGCGTACAGTGGAAGCGTTTCTGGCGTGCTGGTAACCCAGGGGTGCTATAAACCACCGTGATTTTTTTTCTCGGAATGTTGATGAATTGTGTATGCTGCACAATTTCAATTGTTTCTCTGCTTCTCCATGTTGCATCCATACTATCTGGCAGTAAAGCTGAACCCGTTGTGAGCCCCACTGACTGACGACATATACAGTGGAAAAGCAGAACAATAATTTGAAAATCATTAAATTATGGTTTAAAGCAGGCAATGTATGAGTAAGATGAATTTAGCCATACCCTGCTAAATCCAGCCCTGCAGTTATGTTTCAAATACTACTAATCTTTTTGCAGATTTTCTTCCTAAAATGCCTGAAGAAGAGAGTAGTTTTACCTTAGATTGGATTTCTGAATCCCCTGTAGTAAGATTTTTAATGCTAAATTGTAACACTTTTAGGGTTTTTTTATATATATTATTTTAGGAAATAAATGAAATGTTTATAACCTACACAATATACAGTAATTATATGAATGATAGGCCTATATTTTTAATTGATGGAATGGTCATAATAGCAATAGACTGTGAATTCAGATTGAATGATTTCACTCAATTGGCCTGCAGGTTGTGATGAATGATGTTTGATGTGCCCTCATCAGCTTTTTTTCCTCTATTGTCTGTATTTCTGAGGCCTGATTCTGCCTCTTACAGTATAAATCATGCTCAGTATAATCTGGACTAGGGTTGTCAAAAGTACCGACTTCAGCACCAAGTTGGTACTGAAACTGTAAAAATGTGACAATACCAGCATTTCCCCCTAGCATTTTGAGCAATGTTGAGCGGATTTTTAAACACCTCTGATTGGCCATTGTGTTCACGCGCTCAACAGATATGTCTAGATAGATGACTGCTTTCAAACGTTCCCGTGTGTATCTGTGAAGATACACGCTCAGTGAAAAGCGTCAAAGATGACTATTTACAACACGTTTTGAAGCAGTGATCATTGTAGCCAATCACAGACATATCTGTTGAGTGCATGAACACAATGGCCAATCAGAGGTGTTTAAGAATCCACTCAACAGCGCTCAAAATGCTAGAGGGAAATGCTAGTATCACATTTTTTAAATTTCAGTACCAATTTGGTACCGAAGTCAGTGCTTTTGACAACCCTAAATTCTGGACAAACAGGTGAGAGATGCTATCATTTTTAAAAATGCATCATCACAGTCTGTGAAAAAGGTCCATTGTTGTCGAATTGATATTGTCGATTTAAATAACTTTTTGATTTGAGTAAAAACAGTTCATTTAGATTGTATCATATGAACCAATTTTTTTTATGTTTTGAAAGAAGTCTCTTATGCTCATCAAGTCTGCATTTATTTGATTAAAAAACAGTATTATGAAATATTATTACAATTTAAAATATCTGTTTTCTATTTTATTATGTTATAAAATATAATTTATTCCTTTGATCAAAGCTGAATTTTCAGTATCATTACACCAGTCTTCAGTGTCACATGATCCTTCAGAAATCATTCTTATATGCTGATTTGATACTCAAGAAACATTTATTATCAATGTTAATATTTTTGTGGAAACAGCGATACATTTTTTTTTTTCAGGATTCTTTGATGAATAGAAAGTTCAAAAGAACAGCATTTATTTGAAATAGAAATATTTTATAACATTATAAATGTCTTTACCGTCACTTTTGAAAACTTGTTTCTGCCATGGAATAAAATTTAAGAAAATTGTGACTTTTTATCTCACAATTCTGACTTATTTTCTCAGAATTGTGAGATATCAACGTGCAATTGCAAGTTATAAGGTCCAATTCTGAGGAAAAAAAATGTCAAATTTGCGAGAGACAAAGTCGCAATTCAGTGGCAGAAACAAGCTTCCGTAATTTAATGTGTCCTTCCTAAATAAAAGTATTAATTTCTTACAAAAAAAGAAGGAAAAATAAATATTACTGACCCTAAACTTTAGAACAGTAGTGTAGCTGCTCTGGGGTGTGTTTCCCGAAAGCATCGTTAGTCAACTATGGTCGTAAGTCCCATTGAACTCTATTGGTAACGACAGAACTTGCAACCATAGTTCGCTTTGGGAAACGCTCCCCTGGTTGTTACCAAAATGGCTGCTGACCTGACTTTGAACCAACTCATATTTGCTGTTTTACATGATGCATTCACTTTATTCACTTCATGTCACTAAGCACAAGTTTAGAACATAATGTGAATGTAAATAAATGCTCAGAGAGAGAGAACGAGCTCGTACTAAGCTTGTCCTGGACTGCAGCAAAGACTTTGAGAATTGAACAATCCCTCATAAACCGCCTGTAGGGTAGTTGATGCCTTCCTGGAAAAAACAGCTGAGTCCTACATTGAGTCAGCAATGTCAATGTGTTGTGATGGAATAAGCATTTGACACAGCCATTAGTTTTCCTAACAATATTAGAGGATTCAACATGACAGACAACTTCGAAACAAGCAAGTCTAAAATAATCTATTTTAAAAAATATAGTTTGGCGATATGGCTATAGTTTGTTCCTGCTAATCAAAACTTGTAATGGAAAAAACAAAGATTAAATGAAAATCAATGTGCCCCTTTTTGTTTCCCCTGGTCCCGTAATGAAAGGTCAAATAAATGTAACCAAAGTAACCATGGAAACTGCAAAAGTATGTTGTCGCAAATAAATCATTTTCCTCATCCACTGACATTTTGCTCTTTAAATTGATTTTTTTAATAGAATCACATTAAAACATCTCCCTGTTTTTCAGAAACACAACCATGTTTGTTCATGGCCTTTATGTTATTTAAAGCATATATTGAATTTACAGTACTCTTTCAAAACTGTATTTTTAGTGGCCTTTCTCTCCTCAACTTCAGACAAAACACACAGACACACACCTCTCTCACACCATCTTTCAAAACGAAGCTAGAAGAAGCTTTGAAGCATTAGAACAAAGAGTTGAAAAGTGAGATATAAAGTGAATTTCTGAGGCTGGATATTTAATGGTGCTGTGTGGGCTTCTTCTGTCTCGGTGGAGGCTGTGAACACTGCAAGAGTGTGGAGAGGGTCCAGGCGGAATTGCCCAAACGAACCCAAACTCAAAGGAGCTTCAGTCGCCTCCCAATGAAATACAGCACCAGTCAGACATAATCAGCCCCTGTCACATCACAATGGAAATCAGCAAACGCACAGAAACTGAACCATGAATAAGTCACAAACAGGTCCTTTATTTTAAAGTGTCGTCTTTTTATAGACATGACTTAGGAATCCGAGGTGATTTGTTTGTGTTTTTTTTCCTGAGGAAGAAGAACGCTCGGCCCCTTTCAGCCACTAGCCTTCACCTTTAAAGGTAGCTGACGCCACAGGGGAAGTTTGGCATGTTTTTCTTATTTCCTTTTTTCCATTTTTTGCTGAAATGTTCCTTTGACTAACTCGGTCCTCGACAGAGGGCCTTACTGAGAGTCAGCTCTACACTACGGCCGAGTGTGTGCGTGTGGGAAGGGGTGTTTTCGTTGGTCTCCTCCCCAGTTCACCTTCACAGTGCTCCTTTTCTACTGACGGCAAAGAATTCCACCACACACACTCATATACACATGCTTACAAAAACCTCTTTCTACTCTATTGCTCAGTGTACCTTGACACATTAACACACGCTCACTGAGATGGGCTGCAGCGACGCTCGCACCAAATCTGCCCTTTAAAGGAGCCCGGTCGTTTTGACGTCAGCTGTGAGCGAGGTGTCATTGCTAGTTGCATCTTCAAGGCTTTTGAATGGAAGAAGTTATTTTTATCTCAGGCGCTTGCAGTGTTGGTACTGACACTAGACTTATTAAAGTGTGCGGTCTGAGATCAAACACTACTTTCAGTTCTGAATTTGTTTTATCACTGCTGTTCAGCAGTTTTAACAGATTTGCAATAGTAAAATCGATATAAAAACTTTTTTATGAAATAAAAGAGTTTGTGACCCATCAGGCGTGAAGATCTATTATCTAATTCAGCATCGCATATGGTGTGTGAAAACGCACGTATGTCTTTCAGTGATCTTTATGGTGCAACTATTGATCTGATATACAACACAAAATGAGAACTGTAATTATAAAAAAAACTGTTGTATTTAACCTTGCTGGATATTGCCTGGCGGCTCAGTCAATACGGTGACCACTAAGATGGAAAAAAAAAAAAATGAAAAAGTGTAAAGAAAATCTTATAATGAGAAAGCTATGAGAAAACTACATCAGAGTTCAAAGCTGAGAGTGTAAAAAAACACTGTATACTGTAATATACATGCAGTTGTTGACTCGATAGTTCACCCCAAAAACATTTTGTATTTAATCACATTCTAGACCTGACTTTCTTAGTAAAATAACATGAAAGAAGAAATGTTGAAGAATATACTAGCAGTGACCTTCCACACAATGCTGTATTATGAGACAAAGAGACTGAAATTTAAAGGGTTAGTTCAGTGGTTCTCAACCACATTCCTGGAGGTGGACACCCAACTTAATATATGATATTTACCATCTAAATCTAACCATGTCATGTCAACAAATGGAAAAGTCAGCCATCTATTTATTATTATGTTAAAGGGTTTGTTCACCCAAAAATGAAAATTCTGTCATTAATCACTCACCCTCATGTCGTTCCACACCCGTAAGACCTTCGTTCATCTTCGGAACACAAATTAAGAAATTTTTGATGAAATCCAAGTTTGTTCGTTTTTTTGTATCCCACATAGACAGCAATTTAACCACCACTTTCAAGGTCCAGAAAGGTACTAAAGACATTGTTAAAACCGTTTACGTGACTACAGTGGTTCAACCTTAATTTTATGAAGTGATGAGAATACTTTTGGTGGTTGTAAAACAAAACAAAAATAATGACTTTATTCAACAATATCTTCTGTGTCATTATCCTACAGTACGTTGTTTACATTCAGCGCTTCCAGGTTCCACCGTTAGACCTTCGTTCCAGTGCAACAAAGGTCTAACTGGTGAGGAACGACATGAGGGTGAGGAATTAATGACAGAATTTTCATTTCTGGGTGAAATACCCTTTAATTATTGTGCCTTTAGCCCCAACAGCAGGGGTGTTTTTTACCCTAAATACCATACTTTTACATATTCTTCTGTTATTGAAAAACTGTTGCTTTAATTAATTTGAACAAAACTGAAAATCATTAACAAGACCTTTGTCTCAAATTATATTCAATAATTTTAGCGCATCTCATTTGCTACTTAAATCTGCAACATTTTAAAAAACATAAAATATTAGATCAAAATAGCTAAGAACTTTGCGCCGCTGCCCGCAATTTCCACATTCATCTTGAAAAGTGGATGATTTGGAAAGAGCTACGGCAAGTTTTTGTGCCATCTAGTGGTTTAGAGGAAAATAAATCAAAGGCGCCTTTAACCCCGCTGTACCCGATGTTGAATTATGCTTCCAAAAGAAGATGTGATGTCATATTACAACCACTGTAGTGTCCGTAGAAATTTTGTGTGCTCAACGTCTAATGTGACCACAGCTTTAGTCCTTTTGTGCTATAAAAAAGGAGAGTCATAGAGGTTTAGTACAAGTGAAGGTGAGTAAATGATGACAAATTTTCAGTTTTGTGTGAACTATACCTTTAATTATGACTTTCCTTAATGCAACCCAATGTACTCAGGTTTGTTCAGTAATATAAAATAATCTTAAAGGCGAGCTATTAACCCCCTTTTCACAAGATGTGTCTGCCAAATTTGCACCTATTTGGGTGTGAGCAAAAACATGCCATTTTTGTGTGTGTCCCTTTAAATGCAAATGAGCTGCTGCTCCTGGCCGCTTTCCAGAAGAGGGCGGAGCTTTAACAGCTCGCGCTTCAGCTGCTCAACAACAACAAAGCTGGAGAATCTCACGCAGGCAAAATGACAATTGTCAGTAACGGTGTTCAGCCGGAGTCGGACACTGATGGAGAGACTTGCAACTTTTAGAATGTAACTGGACGTTTCTGAACAGTTAGTGGATAAATTTATGTAGTTGCTGTGGAGTTGATTCAACTCATCGACTAGCATGTGCCGTCATGTTAATCTTTTGTGCAAAACCCGTATGGACGCCCACTATACATAGCGTACATGTTTGCCAAACAGAGCCATACACACCAGGCTAACGTTTATGATTGCTATCAAATGCTGTGGATGGTCTAAAATTTTTACAAAATATTGCTCGGACAGAAACGCTCCTTTTTTAGCATTCAAGCTTGCCAGGGTCAACTGGCAGGCTATCCAAGCTAATGAGACTCTAAATAGTGTTCTGTGCTCATCTGTGCAGCCAACGACAGAACAGTTAGCATGCTTAGCTCGAACATGGCGTTATTAGAATTGGTACACCGCTGTAGCTTGCGAAAACAAAATGGCGGCACCATGGGTGGAAATGTGCAGATTAAGGGGCGGTAATATTATAATAAGATCCCCTTTATACGTCACTAGGGGAGCGAAATCTGAGCGGGTCGTTTTTTTCACATGCTTGCAGAGAAAGGCTTACCAAAACAAAGTTACAGGGTTGTCCTTTTTCACATTTCCTGGGTCGGTAGATGCACCGGGGACCCGAAAGTTCAGATTTTCATGATATGTCCCCTTTAATAAAACCAGTACATTCAAATATTACCAGATGCTGTCTAACCAATTCATTTTAATTGTCAGCCTCAGAAGTGCACTCGCTTGTGTCATTGTTTAACGGCCTAATTATTTAATGACATACAGACATCAAAAAACTTTTTAGATATTCACATAACACTCATACAAACAAGCAGCTAACTGCTCGAGGGGAGTGAATTTCTGAATATTTGAACCTATTTAAATTTATTACTAGCACTTCAACAGACGCATGAATGGAAATCAGCATGATATATTTTCATTTATCTGGAACATTCTCTTGCTTACAGCCACTACATGCGAACACACACACAGGGACACTTGAGAGAGGGATAATGGAGCTCATGCAGTGAAGTGCTGTTGATAATGAGGCAGATGTCTGTCTGCAGGGCTGACACAGCAGGGACACACACACACACACACACACACACACTTGCTTTTTTTTTTGGCCACCTTTCTCCCCGTTCCCTCTTCACCTCCCTCCTCCTGAAGTTTTAATTACCCCTCTCCAGACACTCAGAGGTGTGATGCTTCTGCGTGTTTGTATGGGCGTATGTGTGTGCTGAAGGTCAGCCCGCGTAGCCTCGGAGTAACACAGGCTAGTCAGGGTCTCCCCTTTCTCACAGCCACATCGACCAATCAGAGCCAGCTCCTCACAGTCATTCGACCAACCACAGCTCTCGATTCCAGCCTCCAAAAAGCCAATCATGCTGATTAATTTATTCAGAGCCCCCTCCCCCTGCCTCTCCTGCTGGAATGAGTCCGTTTTTTTATAGACCGTCGTGCCCCTCCAGCCCCCATTTCTTTATTGCGTTTGTGTAGAGCAGTACAAGAATGCGGCGTATTCTTTTTTCACTCTCTTTTTGTATGTAACCCCTCTCTCGTCTCTCCCTCTTTTTTCCTCCTTCCTCTCCAAAGTAATTAGACAGAGGCGTGTAAAGAGGAGAAATTCATTTCTTTGAGGGAAATGGGGAAAGAAAGGGAGAGTGATAGAGAAAGACAGACAGAGAATGAGAGAGGAAAGGGGCAAAGCATAAACTCGCACAGTTGAGTGTTATTGTGCGAGTCCGAGCGCAGAGGAAATAAAAAAACCAGGATTACTGATAAATAAACCCTCCTTGCGCGCACACACACACACACACACACACACTTTCCCCTCTTTGCCAATTGCCAGAGGGTTGAGAGGCTGACATCATCGCTTCCTGTAGTAAACAGGTGTGAGGAGGGATATGAAAAATAAAAGAAAGAGAAGAGGCCTCTTCTCGGAAAACTCCTTTTCTTTATCGTGGTGCTTAGCTGAGGTTTGAGGATCAGTCTGACCTTCGTTTATACAGCTCCCTCATGGTCTCAGCTTTAATTTAAAGTGCTTCTCTTCAGATAATCTACGATATGAGAAAAATATTGACCTGAAGCCGGATGAGTTGCACACAATGAGTTTTTGGTTGTTCTTTGAGTTAAAGAACAAAGAGTACATGAAAAAATGGCGGTGTTCCAGCAACCTAGTGAGCTGCCTACAGATTCAGCATTTTAAGGCATCATAGATGGGTTAATCTACAGAACAGATGCCATTAACGTCCTTGGCCTGACCCATCCATGTGTTTCCTAATTGTCCTTGCTATTTTAGCAAATATGCACATGGTGGAAAGTAATGATAATATTAATAATGATGATAATAATTATTGGTCACACTTTAGATTAGGGTCCAATTCTCACTATTAACTAACTATTAACTAATATGATTGCCTCAATAAACTCCTATTTACTGTTTATTAATAGTTAGTAAGATAGTTGTTAAGTTTAGGTATTGGGAAGGATTAAGAGATATAGAATGTCATGTAGAATAAGATATTAATATGTGCTCTGTACTAATAATCAGCCAATATCCTAGCAATATGCAAGCTAATAAGCAACTAGTTAATAGTGAGAATTGGACCCTGAAGCCCCTATTGTATCTGTTCGCATTCTACTTCTTATTAAACTTTATTATACTTCCCCAATGAGAGTCTATGGCAGCCCTATGAACATAACATAGGAAAATGATAAAAAATAAATAAAATTGGCACTCTTGTTGTGATGGCAATGAATAGTAATCTGACCAACTTTGGGGTCTCTAGGACCATCTCTATAACCAGTTCAAAAATTCACTTTTCAAATGGTTATAACTTTTGAACCCTTTGTTCAAGAAAAATTTAGTTCATCTGATTACTCTCCTCATGTGGATCACATTCAATAGCTTACTCCACCCATTACAGTAGTGAAATACAGTAGATTTATATAATCTTGACAATGTATTTTATCCAAAATGTAATCCTGTTGCCATCGTACACTGACCAGGCATAACATTATGACCACCTTCCTAATATTGTGTTGGTCCCCCTTTTGCTGCCAAAACAGCCCTGACCCGTCGAGACATGGACTCCACTAGACCCTTGAGGTGTGCTGTGGTATCCGCACCAAGATGTTAGCAGCAGATCCTTTTAGTCCTGTAAATTGCGAGGTGCAGGGCCTCTATAGATTTGACTTGTTTGTTCAGCAAATCCCACAGATGCTCGATTGGATTGAGATCTGGGGAATTTGGAGACCAAGTCAACACCTCAAACTCGTTGTTGTGCTCCTCAAACCATTCCTGAACCATTTTTGCTTTGTGGCAGGGCACATTATCCTGCTGAAAGAGGCCACAGCCACCAGGGAATACCGTTTCCATGAAAGGGTGTACATGATCTGCAACAATGCTTAGGTAGGTGGTACGTGTCAAAGTAACATCCACATGGATGGCAGGACCCAAGGTTTCCCAGCAGAACATTGCCCAAAGCATCACACTGCCTCCGCCGGCTTGCCTTCTTCCCATAGTGCATCCTGGTGCCATGTGTTCCCCAGGTAAGAGACACACACGCACCCGGCCATCCACGTGATGTAAAAGAAGACGTGATTCATCAGACCAGGCCACCTTCTGCCATTGTTCCAGTTCTGATGCTCACTTGTCCACTGTTGGCTCTTTCAGCGGTGGACAGAGGTCAGCATGGGCACCCTGACTGGTCTGCAGCTATGCAGCCCCATACTCAACAAACTGTGATGCATTGTGTATTCTGATACCTTTCTATCAGAACCAGCATGAACTTATTGAGCGATTTGAGCTACAGTAGCTCATCTGTTGGATCGGACCACACAGGCCAGCCTTCGCTCCCATGCACGTGCATCAATGAGCCTTGGCCGCCAATGACCCTGTTGCTGGTCCGCCACTGTTCCTTCCTTGGATCACTTTTGATAGATACTGACCACTGCAGACCAGGAACACCCCACAAGAGCTCAAATCCTTACACTTGCCCACTTTTCCTGCTTCTAACACATCAACTTTGAGGACAAGATGTTCAATTGGCTATCCCAACCACTTACAGGTCCTGTGATGAAGAGATAATCAGTGTTATTCACGTCACCTGTCAGTGCTCATAATGTTATGCTTGATCAGTGTATTTGTCCACTTTTAAAGTAATGAACTATTGCAAAAAGACCTTCAAAAATGTGATGATAATTTCAGATGTTTTGTAATGTTTGACAATAGAAGATGATTTTAAACTGTCAAACCGGTTACCATTACTTTGTAGAGTAAACAACTGAAACACGGATACTTACCTGTTGAATACATAACTGTTTCTCAACACATTAAAATGTATTCAATAAGCCCAAGTATAGGCATTGCAATTATGCTGCCTTATTGTGGACAAATTCTAAGGCAGCACAGCATTATCTTAGCCACATGAAAAATGCTATTAAGGACACATCTCCTGTGTAAATGAGTTATTTGTGTGGCACACAGAGTTGCTATCTATGTAAACTGCTCCAAGTTGATTACAAATCTATTTCTGTCTGGACCATTATCGTCAAAGATGAATGACAATTAGCACATAGTTTGGATTGGCGGTATGGTTCTGTTCTGGGCAAGAACTCCCTGCCCATCCATGCAGCCTAGCATGGATAAGAGCAGGGAGAGCAGCGATAACCCTAGGGTACACAGCATAATCCCCAGAGTTAAATCAACTCTGCTCAGAGAACATATGGTCCCTCTCTACATAGAGTTAAAATAACACTGAGAGTTAAAGTTAATGAGATAATATGCTGTTTGTGGAGTTGTTTAATCAGATCTTGAGAGATTTAATGTATTTTATCTTCTGATGATTTCATCTAAGACTGTGGCTGGAAGTCATTTGTAGTTATTGTGTTTCTCTTCAGGGATTCTGCTTGTTAACAGCAGGTGTTCATCACTACTGCTCAATCATAACTTAATTAATCACTTAATTATCTCATTAATTATAACTCTGCTTCAGTGTTACTTTAACGCTATATAGAGAGGGACCATATGTAATCTGAGCAGAGTTGATTTAACTCTGGGGATTTTGCTGTGTAAACAGAACAGAATCAACATAAATGTATTGTGATATCATTAATGCTCTTAATGACAATGATTTTAATGTAACAACATAATTCAAGAAAATGAGTCCGAAGGCCAAGTCCTGCCTGGATGGGAGGAGGAGCTGGGGATGGAGGGGGGTAATTATCTCCTGAGCAACGAGATAAAGCTGCTGATAATACTGAATGGACCTTATATAGGGATGCTGTGATAGGCATCGAATTCCTATAGGTAGACGTGGATCATGACCTGCCAGAACTAATGCTACACTAGATTTCTGTTGGGATGTTGCCTAAGACGACAGCTGCCTATTTAGGTAGTAGGCATTGAGGCAGCTCATAGGTTTTGGGAAAGAGCTCTTTCTCTCTGCCTCTCATGTTCTCATTACATCCATGTGTGTTTGACGTGTCAGGCTGATGTTAAATATTAATGCTTGTCTGAATAAAACAGCAGAGTTACGGCTCTTCCTTATTGTTCTGTTCTTTTTGTCCTCTGTGTATCTCTCATCTATTTTATTTTCCTCTCAGAATAAAGAAAGATCCACTCACCCCCTCAGAAATATACTCCCTGCCAGCCAACTTCTAACAGTCTCGCTTTTCTTCCCTCTTCCCTTTTCTTCCATCAATCTCTCTTTCAGTCTTTGTCACACCATTTGTTCCCATCCTCTCCACCTTTTTTTTATTCTCCCTTTCTCAGTCCTCTCATCACAGGTTTACTCGGATGAACACACTCATGCAGCATTTTTGCTTTCAGTGTGGACAATCACAGCCAATCAGAGTATACTTGATTAATATACGCTTACGTGGAGCAGAATTTGGGACCAAAGTTCACATTGGGCGGAGCTAAAAAAACGAAATAGAACAGTCAAAAATGGCCTGTCATAAAAGATTTGCACAATAGACGATTTACTTGAAAGCTTTTATTGCTTGTCACTTTGACATTTTGTGTTTTTTATGTTTTTATTTATAGGAAAGAGGATAAGTAACAAGAAATATAGGGAAAAGAAGGAATAATGAAATCAAAAGCCAGACCCAAACCTAGGTTGTCTGACTTTCACAATGTGTCAGGTCACATCATGGATTGACTGGCTATTGGGAAGCCCTGGATCTGTCAACTTGCCGGCAGTCAAAACCAAATTTAGATATAAAGTAAATACCCAAAGGTTTTTAAGAGAGGAAAAAATGCCGGCCATTTAAACCATAGTGACGGATGTATTCCTTCCCCGACGCCGGCTGCCACATCCCACTTCTGTTGCTCTCTGTCTGCACATGAGCACATGAAATCAATTCAGTCACATGATTCTTCTCACCTGCTAGAAGCCAAACATGACGGGGGATGGATGCTCAATACAGTCCTGAAGGTAACACTTTATAATAAAGGTTAATATATGTTAACTTCAGTTAATGCATCATGAACTAACAATTAACAATAAGCATTTATTATTATGTAAATTTATAAATATACAATTGTTCATGTTTGTTCACCATTGTGCGTCTGCTTCACAAACAGAGAGGGTCAATTCAATGCTAGATTTGCACAAAAGATTAACATGACGACACATGCAAGTCGATGAGTTGAATCAACTTAACAACATCTACTTAAATTTATCCACTAACCATTCAGAAATGTCCAGTTTAATTCTAAAAGTTGTAACTTCTTCCTGAGTCTCTCCATCAGTGTCCGACTCCGGTTTGAACAATGTAAGGCTGAACACTGCTACTGACAATCCTCATTTTGGCTGCGTGAGATTCTCCAGCTTTGTTGTCTTTCCGCTCATTTGCATTTAAAGGGACACACACAAAAACTGTATGTTCAAGTGTGCTTCTTTTTCCATAAGGGAACAGGCAATAGTTAAAATTATGCCTAATTCCTTGCCTGTTTCTTTGTCCCAGTGCATCACTGTAGTACACTCTAAAAAATGCTGGGTTAAAAACAACCCAAGTTGGGTTGAAAATGGACAAACCCAGCGATTGGGTTGTTTTAACCCAGCGGCTGGGTTAAATGTTTGCCCAACCTGCTGGGTAGTTTTATTTAACCCAAATATTGTTTAAAAATTACTGTATTTCTTGCTTAAAATGATCCCCAAAATATGTTGGAAATTAACATTTATTAATATGTTTAATAAACAAACATTTATTAATACTTTTTTGAATAATATTTAAACAATAAACATTTATTAAATTGCTTATTAATAAATGCTCATCTTTTTGATTATTATTGTTGCCTCTAGTAATTATGAGTCTGATTTTTAATTTCCAACCTATTTTGGGTTCATTTTAAGCCAGACATATAGTAATTTGTAAACAATTGTTGGGTTAAATAAAACTACCCAGCAGGTTGGGCAAACATTTAACCCAACTGCTGGGTCAAAACAACCCAATCGCTGGGTTTGTCCATTTTCAACCCAACTTGGGTTGTTTTTAACCCAGCATTTTTTAGAGTGTATGAACACCACCCATGTGTCAGACCACCCTAATGCATTTGAGCAGAAACTGGTTTTCACTGTATGTGTTGGCAAAAGCTACATTCTCCAACATGGTATTTCATTTTGGATAATGATACAATTGTTCACATATATGCTTACATGCTCACTGGCTCGCACACTTCAAACGAACGGCTTCAGGCTTTATTTACAATTCACCATAAAATGAACAACAAGCAAGTTTAGATTAGTTACTCAGTCACAAACAGATATGATACACAAGCAACATGAAACGCTTCGCCACAACTGTCTGGATTCGCTTTGTACCACAAAACCAGTTTGTCCAAACATATAATCAGCGAGGAGGGATGCGCTTGTTTTTGCGTGTGGCCTTTCCTTCCATCGAGTTCTCTTTCTTATACTGTATGCTTGTGGTGTGTATGCAAAGCATATTTACACACATAAAAGGATATATGAGTGTCATTTGCACAATGATACTTTTCGTCTGCTCTCCAAAAGCAAAATCTCTCTAGGGTATTCATTAGTGAACACCCTATACCACACACACACACAGGCCTGTCACCGGATCACAGCTAGTGCGAAAATAGCTCCATTTGGACTATCTCTAGTTATAGCTGTCAGTACTATAGATCTGCCAGCCCGAGAGGAGACGCCTAATGTATAGCAGCCCCTATAACTGCATATCACAAACATCAAATAGCCTCTCTGCTTTGTAGTTCAAGTTCAATATTCGATAAGTGTTACATCTCCAGCTCATCTCTCAGAACGGGTTCATTTACAGCAGATTTAATGATAGTGCATATCGAATATTCCTCCCAATGTTTAGTCTGCCTCATTCTGTCCCACCTCTCAGAGAAGAGAGAGAGAATGACGTAAGTATAAACACATTTCTTCCTTTATAATGACTTCGTATAGTCTTCAGACCCGTGTGTGTTTGTTTGAACTTATATGATTGTTTTGTCAGATGTGATGTGGCCCCGTCGTTGCTCCTCCGCTACGACGACCCGAGTTCGGCGGCTGGGCCGTGCCTTGTTTTTCACTGTGTGGGTGTGTGTGTCTGTGAGTGAGTGGGGTGGGGGGGAGTCTGTGGCTGCTTTGGCAGGGCTGCGAGGCGTCAGCGCTTTGCCTCATGGGACGTCCTGGCAAAGTCACATACCCACAGCACATATACACACACAGACGCGCACACATTGACACAGATACAGACGCATACCCGCAGCTCTGCAGTCTAGATAATTAAAACCACACACACACAGCAAAACACACCCCCATCTTCACTGTCACAGAATCTTTCTCCGTTTCTCTCCTTTAATATTACCATACACCAGTGTTGGGGGTAACGCATTACAAGTAACTTGAGTTATGTAATCAGATTACTTTTTCAAGTAACAAGTCAAGTAATGCATTACTTTTGCAATTTACAACAAAATATCTAAGTTACTTTTTCAAATAAGTAATGCAAGTTACTTTTTCACATTTATTGATTGACAGCTCTCCTGTCGCCATGTTGAGAACATGATGGTTATTGTAGTTCTAGACTAAATGTGAACATGCATTTACTCATCTCACCTGAATGAAAACATTTAGTATTCCTTAAAAATGAATAAAAACAGTAAAATACAATCTCAAAATTTTATGCAAACCTGTAATTAACTATATTAAATTACACAAATATACTTTATGTATTTAATTTCACTTTATTAACCAATGTCTTTGCTGCTGACCTTCAATGATCTAATTCAACCATACTAATAAGCAAAAATTACTTTAAATTAGATTTAGAAATAAGGCGAAATCTTTCTCCTGTATCCTATTCTTCTTTAATCCAGAATGGCAGCACAGCTGAAAGGTTTGTTTGAGCTGCGCCCTCTACTGTACAGGAGTAAATATGCATTTCCTTCAGCCTGAGGCTTATTCATTTCACTTTTGGTGAGAAAGGGCCTTAACATTTGCCAAAATGTTTTATTTGTCTTTTTAAAAAAACAAACAAGAAAGCCCAGGCAGGTGAGAAAAAGTAACGCAAAAGTAATGTAACGCATTACTTTTTGTAAAAAGTAACTAACGCAATTAGTTACTTTTTTAGGGAGTAACGCAATATTGTAATGCATTACTTTTAAAAGTGATTTTTTCCCCAACACTGCCATACACACACTTTTCATTCTTATTTTATGTTTTTCACACCCATTGTGGCAAAATGGGTGCGTTTAGTGAGATGACAAAACCCAAATATCCCAAATGTGTGAATCCTCACAGATTTCCCAACTTCCCAAGTTGTTGTTCAAGTTTGTTTGTGACTGGACAGTTGTAATTATCTCTAAATTGGCAACATCTGTGGCTCAATTAGCACTTTTGCATGTGAAGTGACTAAGTGCGTGCGTCTACGGCCTTGAGGGTTTCAAAAATGTCGTGTCTGTGTGTATTGTCTTCGCCTGTGAGTCTGTTTCTTGTGGAATCAGACTTTTCTGAAGTATTTTCCCATAAAACTCAAGCCCGGCTGTGGTTTCAAGCCTGCAGTTGCTTTTTTCCCTCTCTTTTTCTGTCATTCCGTCTTTCTTTTTTTGTGCTGGGTAAAGTTTCATTCACAATTGCTCTGTGAATGCTTCTGGTCTTCCTCTGATGATCTGCCGCTTCGCAGAGGTGGGATTAGAACGATGGAGGGCGATGTGACCTCATACAAACACACACATACAGTACACGCTCTACGCAAACACGCTTGTTTTCTCAGGGGAATTGATGGTGGAGATCGAGACATATCGTCTCAAGCTGTGGTCGTGCTGGAAAAAACAAAATGAACACATAATTACTCCAAGATGGAGGATATCATTTTGATTTGCTGAATTTGGGAAATATTTGGTGGATACATTAAGTTAAATCTAAATTATAGGCTTGAGAATAAGAGTGTTTAAGGAGAAATGGGTTCTTGTTTGGGTTGAGCTGAGGATGAATGGAGAGCGGGAAAACTCTCTTCCTGTGATTATGAAGAAAGGGAGCGAGAGAAGAGGAAAATGGAAGCGAAGAAAGTAGTTCTGTGTACTGTCTGACTAAGCATCTGCGTATATGTTGGATTCAGATTGCATTTTGCTGGAGAATACGAGGTGTTTCTTCAACTAGAATAATACACACTTTTCATACTTTACTGTACACTAGTTTATTTAATTCCATTTTGTCATTTTTTCTGAAACATCTAGAAAATTCCCACAGCAGTGTAATTTCCATCACATCTCAAATTATGTAGTTTAATAATATTCTGTAGTGAATAGACTTTCTTGGAATAAAATGGCTGACCCATTTGTCTTACTAAGGCTGATTTGCATAATTTGACAAAATTAAAGATTGAATATTCATTCTGATATCTCTCTTTATTTTGTCTATATTTGTCGCACATCACATCTCATCTCATATTTCTCACTAACCCTTTTCCATATGATTTATAATATTACAGGCAAAATGTATTCTGTGTGGTAGAAATTGTGGGATAACTTTTTCAGAAATTCATTAATCATTTTCCTACAATATATTAAAAACATGTATTATTAATGCATTCTTAGTTTAAATTATCATTCATACACCACCGTTCAAAAGTTTGGGGTCAGTGAGAATTTTTTAAAAATAATTAAAAGTTTTATTCATCTAGGATACATTAAATTGATCAAAAGTGACAGTAAAACATTTATAATGTTACTAAATATTTCTATTTCAAATAAATGCTGTTCTTTTGAACTTTTTATTCATCAAAGAATCCTGAAAATAATATATAAAACTTAACTTAGAATTAAAACTTCATAAACTGTAATCACTGGTTTCCGGCAACTGCTGCACGTGTATTTACGGGAGAGTTACGTGGTTTTCGTACATCATACGTTGGGTCAGAAGTCACCCTTCCGCCATGTACTCCACTGCCAGAAGGGTTTTTCTCACAAAAACACATCGCTTGGCTTCAGAAGGCATTTATTAACCTACTGGGTTACTTTTATGATGGATGGATGTGCTTTTTGGAGCTTCAAAAACTCAGGCGCTATTCAATGCCTATACAAAGCTGGGAAGAGCCAGGATATTATTTAAAAACTCAGATTGTGTTTGACTGAAGGAAGATGGTACATTTTGGGATAATTTTCATTTTTGGGTGAACTGTTTCTTTAAGCGCTCATGTATTGTACTGTACTCTATGTGTCCATGAACTCCGACCATCAGAGTGAACTCCCTTTTCCCCAGCTCTCGTTCCTAATGATGTAATTGTAGCATCTGGTATCAGCTGCAACATGAATCACAGACCTGTGTGACTATATGTACAGTGTGATATACAGTACTAAGACATACTAGGTCTGTATAGCGTATGTCTTTACACAAAAACATTACATTAGAGAGAAACAGGCACAGGCGAGTCAGGAAACTGGGTTACAAAAAGAGAGACGTACAGAAGTAAGACAGATAGCAGAAGAGAGAGAGAGAGAGAGAGAGAGGGAATCTGAAAGGGAATATTTGTATATTTCAAGCGGATGTACATTTCCTCAGTATGAGCATGTGTGTAGCACATGGCCGTTTCGCTCTGTGATGATGGGCCAACATAAATCAGCCCACTTCCTGTGGACAGCACTCTTAGGGTCTGCCACTTCCTGTCCTTACTGAAAAAGATCCAAGCTCAATCCTGTTATTTTTAGACTGAAGCTTCTGTCAAAGTCAGGTGCTCTACCGAGACCCTTGAACTGCACAATGTCCTGAATAAGAGCGGCGCATGAAACAGTGATGCTGTAATATAGTAGATCAGAGTACGTTCATCCATCCTGTTACTGTTTGTTTTGGTGTTGCTGTAAATGACAATGTACAGTATTTGCTGCACACAGTAACAGAAGGAGCTACAGGCTTTCGTAAAAGTTCATAAGTGATTTTAGCCATTTGCTTCAACTTCAACCATACACTACATACCCTGTCCTTCAAAAACATGTCAGCAAATCCAGTGTAAGCAAACTTGCATGCACAAAATAGCCAGATGCCCAGAGATTGTTTCTGTTTGGCTAAAGCTTGGGCTGCTCTCCTGACTGACGATATTTTGTGAAATGTCCCAAAGTTGCCAACATTTTTCAAATATCTTATTTTATGTTTCTCAGAAGGAAAGAAAGTCATACATGTTTGGACCTACATGACTGTGAGTAAATGATGACAGAACTTTTTGAGTGAACTGTCCCTTTAATTCCACCCAAAACCAATTATAATTTTTAACATTTTACATTTTACAATTACATTTTCTACCCTTTCTCTGACCTTCTGCTTCTGTACCTTTAAGACTTGTAAATGACTCCCATTATGATTATGACTACTTGGCATAGTTGGGTCATTCTACAGTTTGGTGGATTGTATGTCATAATGAAACTATACTATATTTTTTTTTATATAAAATGTTAATCAACTTTAATCCCACATGGTTTTTCATGCATGTACCCCAATTAACACAAATTCATTACGATTAGTACCTAAAAATAATTTCCTTTTGAAGCACTCGACAGGCAAATTCCCATGTCCGTAATCATGTTTTCTTAACTTCATTTTGAAATAATATATTTCTAAATTATCCATTTAGAGTATTAGTTTAAATAATCATTTACTTATTATCTTCGACATAAAATACAATTTAGTGTGTAAAACAATAAATAGGTTTATGTGCCTCAAACTCCAGTCCACCCTGTTACATTCATGCCATTTGCCATTTACAATCTTAAACGTATGGGCTAAATCACATGACTTGCTATAACTGACATCATTTCCTTGGGGGAAAAGCAAATCCAAGAACAAGGTAAGAATAAACTTTTTTTTTCTTTTTAGAAGATTTATACAGCAATAGCTTAAAACATAACATGTCCACCCTGTTGTGTCAATATGTACTGGACATGGAAATGTTTGTATATTTTTTTTAAATAGATTTGATAAATTACTAAAATTCTTCCTAAATGTTAATCTTCTGCTTTTGTTCTTTCCTTCATTAGCTTAAAATGGCCACCCTGTTAAGGTCCCCTCTGTTACAATTTGCATTGTAAAAATGTCATGTAACAGGGTGGTGAAACTTGAAATATTTTGTCAGGATTATTAAATTACACTAGCCTGAGCTTGACCAGTGTGTTTAAGATTGACAGACATTTTCTCCCTCTGACAATACTAATTTTTTTTAAGTAACAACAAACCTGCTCAGTCCAAAATCCACCAAACTGTAGAAATGACCCATTTCACACTTTCATTCATCAAATTTGCTGAATATGGCACTGATATATGTAAATGTAGGCTTTCATAATGTGCTCATGGTTGTGATTTCACAACCTTTTTGCAGTTTAGCCTGGGTGACCTGAGAAGAAAGTTTTGCATTAGAATGTCTATAGTACTGTAAACTCTTGTATGTTACAAAGAGCAAAGAAAATCCTGTTTTCCGTGATGTTCAGTCTTTAACGTTCTTTAAAATGTCTCTTATAGTTAAACAACAAATCCCTACACTGAATACTGAGCATATTTTCATAATCTCCTTCTGGTTCATGTACCCCTCCATTCTCATTCACCGCTTTATATGGCTGTACAATTTGCGGTGACAGAAACAAACATCTACAGCCATCAATAACTCAGCTCTTCCTGAAAAGTCCACATATTCTGTGACTGAAGTATTTCAATCAAATTCCAGAGGCCAAGTAGTAATTACCCAGCATTCCATGGCATTTTGTGGTTGGCTAGCAAGTTAGTGTCCCTCCAATTAGTGCCTCTCCTGTTCCTCAGTGCCGTTCAGAGCAATTCAAGGTTTAGCTGGAGGAGTGGACGCACAAACACAGTGCTGTGGTGCGCAGTGGTATGTGTGTGTGTGCATGTGTTTGTGTGTTTCAGCACTTCTCTGACTTTACAAGCTTTACCACAACCTTGGAGCGCCCACAACAACAGCTCTTATGGCCCCTATAAAGATCCTCTAGCATTTCACCCTGCAAACCCACCGAAAGTGCTCGTTCCAGTAAACACTAAAGGTAACATCTAAATGAAAATGTTTTAAACACACTCAACTTGATCATTTCTCTGTCTATATATTTATCTATTGATGAAAATGGGATGTTCTCGAAGAACTTTGATCTTTATAATTGTGGACTACAGTATATATTAGGGGTGTAATGGTACATGAATTAACCCTGAACCCTCACGGTACGGACGTCACGGTTCAGATGAATACTGTCAGTCACAGGCGATTCACACACCAATCCAGAAGGGGGCGCGCGTGGTAATGCAACACTGTTTGCTAACCACCACAACAGGAAAAGGCGCAGAAGAAGAAGAAAAGACGATCTATGCATAGAAATGTGTACATGTAAACATGGAAAGACAGCTTGAGAATAATATTTCACATAGCATAACATTTACCTCAGGCAAGTCATTTAGTGTCCACAGCATGTTCGTTCCCTAGAGAAATTAACTCTAGAGGGGAGCATTTCACTAAATATATGCACTATATTAGCTTATATATTCATTACATATAATTATATATATACCGAGGTACGTACCGAACCGTCATGTTTATGTACCTTTACACCCCTAATATATATAGTTTCAATTTTGACACTCATCACAAATACTTGTTTGTGGTTTTCTAAAATAATGCAGGCCTCAAGTGCTAGACAGGATCTGTCACGGTGAGCAAGCTAAATTAATATTCATTGTCACAGCTAAAGAACATGATGCATTTGCAGCTCTTTCTTAATGTGTTCTTTTAAAGTTCATCTCTATTTTTGCATAAGGTAAGTGGGGTATGTGGAATTGTTGCATTCTAGTCAAAGAATTTGACGTCTCATTCCTGTGTAACGAGTTTAAACATGGTCTGTTGCCTGACCTTTGACCAGACACAGGCCTAATCCTCTGACCCAGAGTCACACATCTCTACACAGACTTCTCTCATCCAGATCATCTCTGACAGAAAGGAGCGGCGACATCTCTGGAGGTCCCTGAGTCTTGACTTTTGACCTTTCCTATCTGGGGCTTAAACCCTGATTTACAGTCACAGCTCAGCCCTCATGACTGACCCCTAAACCCTGAGCCCTCATAAAGAGAGAGAAGAGAGTTTGAACTGTTCAGTTTCAGTTACGCAGGTTCATTGCTTGCCACACAGAGAAAAAAAAAAAGATTTTTACATTGCTGCCGTCTCCTGTATGATTGAGCTCAGAGTACAACATTCACTGAATATGTGTGACCTCGTTCAGCCAAAACTAAGAATGCAGAAATGCAAACTAGAGACCTGCGGCTGGCTTTCTCTTGCCATGCTTTGGGGGGGTTGGGCAAAGGAATCACGGATTGACTGAGGTGGAGATGTGCCAGACGGGCAGATGTTGGCTAAAGGGGTTCAGCAACGGAAATCCCCCTTATCCAAGCCAGTGTGCCAACCTGCGGCCTCGCTACCGATGAAATACACACCCACTGCTACATACTCCCAAATAAATCACTGCATGAGTGCATCTTACTAACTGCCATTATTTAATGATTCCTGAACTCTCTGAATGCTTTGTGTTTAAAGCATGGTAAATGTGCTGAAGTCTCAATGACATGAAGCTTATTTGTGTTCTTATTTTTTCAGAAATACTTAAATACACTTTAAATTAAATCATTGAAACACTAACACTTGTTTTACAGTGCCCTTGTTACACATGTGACATGTAGTTAATATACACTAATAACTATAAATTATGCATAATTACATGCAACTAACCCTAATCCTAACCTTATGGTATAGTTAATTAATATTACTCTGTACTTAAATGCATAATTACACTGTAACAATGACACCTTAAAATAAAGTGTAACCCATTATTAAGTAATCATTTTATTATTGTTATTATTATTATTTATAAAAAATATTATTTTAACTTCATTACCATTAAATATTTGCAATTCATACAATCATACAAAAAATGTAATTCATGCATACAGTAACTTAAATACACCTTAAATTCTTGAAAACAAAACCTAATTAAATCAATTAAATCATATTATTATCATTATTAAAGAGATTATCTTAACAAAACTACTTCAGCACCTTTGAATATTTGAAAAATGCCAAAGCAAAATCATGTGTTGTGACCAACATGCAGAAAAAACAGAAATATATATATATATATATATGAGTCATTGTCGAATAAGGTTTTGAATAAGTGAAATAAAATAAGTGTAAAAAAACATAATGGAGACATAATTAATTTAGAAGTTTTATTAAGTGTTAACAATTAGATTATGTGGTTTTTATAATCAGTTAACACTGCTTTTGTTATTTTTTACAAGATGGACAAAATTTGTCACCAAAAAAGTCATTTGGTTTAACCAAAATTTCTGTTTTACTGAATGACACTTTTGGTTATACCGATAAATGTATGACAATATTTTCAAACAATGCTAACAGGCTGATTAGCCTAGTTAGCTAGCTAACAAAAGGACAATCAAACATTTTATATTTAGTACAAGTTTTTAAAATATTACAACATTTCCATGTTTTATAGCGGTTGTACCGAATGACCTGATGTTTCGGGACATGCGTATGAGCAAGTGAAAACATGAATTTTTCAAATAGTTAAAAGAGAGTTAGTTACTTTGCTTCATGACCATGTGGTCCTTTGCAGGTGTCTGAATGATGTCACATCCTGTCACATGATATTGACCGCATGACTTGATCCAAAATGGTCCCTTTATATTGGTTACTCCGAGTGACATCAGTAAAATTAATTTTTTCGGACATTCTTTCTCATAACAAAGCAACGACTTCTACACATAATTGTAATACCATTTTGCACTATGTTGATATATGATGTAATAAAATCATGCCAGAATAAAAAAATATATAAATGTATTAAATTTTTAAGATATTTTAATCACAAATGAAATGGCTGTATTGGCCTTTGGACGGTTAAACCGAATGACCTTTTGACACTTCAAAATATTTAAAATACATTTATATGTAACAAAATATATTTAAAACCTTCTGGATTCAATAAAAAGATCTAGTTGTACTACCTTACATACTTTGGATGTCATATCTTTTTTTTTTTATTATTATTCTTAAAATATCAGATAATTTGTAAATATTTTATTCATTTTATTTAATATTTATTTAAACATAATACTTTGTATTTAAATTAATTAATAGTGATATTCATTGATTATATTCATGATATAATTAGGATGTGTACACACATTCAAGGTGTACAAAAAATATGTTGCTACGTTTTATGCTTTCACCACATGTATGACTTTTAAGGTCATTACATTTAAACTTTTCTTGAAAATACATCTTACTAACAAAGAAAGTACATCTTTACTTGTGTTTAAAACATCATGGACGCTTGTCATTTACTATGTACAGATTTTCATTAGCAACTCCTCTATAGTCCATATGGATAAAGGAAACCATCCCTATCATATAATTATGTGCTTATAGAAAACACATTAGCATGTTATATAATTCCGCTACTTAAAGTAATTATTGTAATCTATTTCAAAGCATTTATCCAATAGCAGAGGGAATGAGTTGTGAATGGTGCGTCTGTGTGTGTGTTTGTGAGTGTGTGGTTTTATAGATGTCAGAATGATGCATCATCTATCTCCCCACTAAAAAGTCTCCACAGATAGAAAGACAGCCAGTGAAGCCACACACACTCTCACACACACTCTCTCCTACATATGTACACACAAGAGCACATATGAAGGAGTTTTATTTCCCTTTTTTCTCTAGCCTTTCATCACATTCTCCATATGTAACTAATTCAAAGTATCATCTCTGTGCAGTTTCTCTCTCACTTTCTCTCACTCTGTCCCTCTGAAGTGGAAAATCTGAAGTAATTGCTTTCTGAATTAAAGAGTGAAGTCTGAGAGAAATACAAGCCGTCATTTATTTTTGCTTTCTCTCTCTCTTCCTCTCAAGTACAGAGAGAGGATTGTGTGAATGTACGTCCGTCTGACTGTGCCGCTGGATGTACCCCGCTCGCACTCTTACCTCAGAATAAACGTTTCTGCATGTGTGTGCGTCGCGGAAATCTCACCCTTTTGCCCTGAAATCATCATTCACACACATACAGTAAGCACACACACACACACACACATGCGGCTGGAGGCGATGGAGCTCTCCAGGTCCTCGCTGGCAGCTCAGAACAGAAAACTCGTTTGGAAACATGTAATTGGATGGCTTGTGGATGACTGTCGAGGAAACGATTGTGTGGGAGCGTAATTGAGCAGACGGCGTTCTGTATCTCTACGGCTGACACAACAAGGCCTTAAGTTCAGGGTACTAACTTGACCTGCGCCTCCAGGGACCAATCATATCTCTGAATAAGAAAGATACTGCAGTGCAGTCAGTGAGAGAGAGAGTTAGATGGAGAATGATTATATATCCAGATGATGCTGATTCTTGAGACGAGAGGCATTTCTCTTGCGATAATATCAGGCTAGTTTTTTAAAGTAAAATGAGTAAGGTATAATGTTATATCCAAGTTAAAAAAACTTAAAGGATTAGTTCACTTCAGAGTTCAATTTTCCTGATAATTTACTCACCCCCATGTCATCCAAGATGTTTATGTCTGTCTTTCTTCAGTCGAAATTAAGGGATTTGAGGAAAACATTCCAGAATTTTTCTCCATATAGTGGACATTGGTGTACAACAGGTTGCAGTTTCAGTGCAGCTTCAACATGATCCCAGCCGAGGAATAAGGGTCTTATCTAGCAAAACGATCAGTCATTTTCTAAAAAAAAAAAAAAAATTATATACTTTTTAACCACAAATGCTCGTCTTGCACTAGCTCTGCGATGCGCCACACATTACGTAATCACGTTGGAAAGGCAGAAGTTTCGCCTCCATCTACAAAATCATCCAACATCGTTGTTTTACCTTTTTTAAGGTCGCTTTGTAGACACTGGATTGGTACTTCCGCCTACGTCACGACTTTTCCAACATGATTACGTTATGCGTGGCAGAGCAGTGCTAGATGAGCATTTGTGGTTAAAAAGTATAAAAATTTAATCTTTTTTTAGAAAACGACCGATCATTTCCCTAGACAAGACCCTTATTCCTCGTCTGGGATCGCGTAGAGCCCTTTGAAGCTGCAATTTGGACCTTTAACCCGTTGAACCCCAGTGAAGTCCACTATATGGAGAAAAATCCTGGAATGTTTTTCTCAAAAACCTTAATTTCTTTTCGACTGATAAAGAAAGACATAAACATCTTGGATGACACGGGGGTGAGTAAACTATCAGGAAATTTGAATTCTGAAGTGAACTAATCCTTTAATTTCAGTCTGTTCCTCACATAAAACCGTAGTATGGCTTCAAAGACTTGCAATATAGTGTATGAGTCATAGGGATCTTTTTATGATACTATGATGTGTTCTGTTTTGTGTCCTTTTTGAAGCCTGAAACTTCAGTCCTCATTCGTTGTAAATGCACAGAAGAGTTCTTCAAAAATCCATTTGATGGTATATAAGCTTTCACATACTTCACTTGTAATACCAGGCTGTAATTTTTATTTGAAAATCAATGAGAATGTACACTACCACTGAAAAGTTTTAGATTTTTGTAAGAAGTCTATTATGCTCACCAAGGCTACATTTATTTTAACAAAAATACAGTAAAATAATGTTACAATTTTAAATAACTGTTTTCTATTTTAATATATTTTAAAATATTATTTATTCATGTGATGGTAAAGCTGAATTTTCAGCATCATTACTCCAGTCTTCAGTGTCACATGATCCTTCAGAAATCATTCTGATATGCTGATTTGCTGCTTAAGAAACATTTCTTTTTATTATCAATATTAAAAACAGTTGTGTCACTTAATACTTTTATGGAAACCGTGATACATTTTTTGTAATATTACTCATGCCTTTACTTGTATTGTTTTTTTTTTTAGCAATTTAATGCTTCCTTGACGAATAAAAACATTAATTTCTTGCAAAGGTACTTAAAATTAACAAAATTGAAATAATGAGTCAGTATATCATCAATTCTTCTTCTAAAATGTGTTTTTGTTTTACCCTGATTCACTATGGTAAGCCTATTATTTGTGTTTACATTTTAGACCTGTCGGGGTGGTTTTCGCTGGAAATTCCGTACATGCGTCACTCACCCGTGTGCGTCTCGTCATATCCGTAAATAGAGAAAAGATGTTCCGGCTACTTTGACACGTGTGTGGTGTGAGAGTGAAGTATGTTAGTTGTCACAACTAGCGAAAAAATATGACATGGAGCAGCGAAATCTCAAACCTCCCTGAAAATCACCTGTTTAAAAAATGCTGAACAGAGGAGAGTTTGCTGGCAAAAAGAGATTTCTACAGAGCTCGTTATAAAACGAAAATCAACATTGGCTTGGCTGTTTGGAATTGGAGGGCTTTGAAATGTTGTAAAAGCGACGTGGAGATGGCGTTTATTATTCAACAGCTGAGAAAGGTCTTTTATTGAACAGATAAATTGACATATGTAGCTCTCTAACAGAATTCATTGTAACTGGTCATTGCGAAGGGTCATTTTATTATGGTTGTAGTGCTGAGATGTCATTTATTTTCATGGAAGTAATGGATAAAGTTACAGTAACCTCTTCAGCTAGTCAGCTTGAGATCCTTTCCATCGAAACTGGTTATATCTTTTAAGCCTATTTTTATGAGCATAATCTCTCTCTCTCTCTCTCTCTCTCTTTTTTTTTGTAATGAGAGAGAACCATATTCATCCGCATAGTCACGCAGAGCCGAAGCACAACCAAAACAATATTTACAATAAAACAAAATGCGTGCAGTTTTGTTTTTTCAACCGCTTAAAGGGCCAAAAGTTACGTGTAAAAAAAGAAAAATCTTACTGACTGCAAACTTGTTAATGGTAGTGTACATTTAAAAAAGTCCATATGTATTCCACTGGGGTTCCACATTTTAAATGACATATGGGTGATGATTTTGTATGAATTTTAACCGTTTAAGTGTTACTTTCAATATATAGTAGTAAAATGTTACCTGATTGGTTACTTTTCATAATGAGTACTGCTGTATATGAGTCATTCCACGAAACCAGTACGATTTGGACTTACACATTTTTAGATTTTTTAACAAAATGTATTACTTTTCTGAACACCAAAAAACATTAATGACATAATTAACTTCCAGAAAAACATATTTTCCCATCTCAGGCATTATTATTGGTCATTATTTTAAGTTATGGACACTATGGGAGCTCTCTGAATATTATTATAAAGTGTATTTGTGGTAAAAATCAACATTTTCCTATTAATCAGGTGTCCCCCACACTAATTCAGTAATTGCAAATATAAAAAAGTTACATAAAAACTCACACTTTTGCAATACTACAGCCTGGAATGGGCACTTTTTGTGACAGAAACCTCATCATTTTTGATCAAAGGCTTAACTTCAGAATTTGAACTAAAATCAGTATTCTTATGATTGCTCTGAACATTTCAGATAGAATTCAACTAACTTTAAAGATAATTTTCACAAGTAATAGTTTTCTATCTTTAATTGATGTAACAGGGTTGAGTCGTTAAAGGTGGTACAGAGGATCTTTTCGTCATTTTTAAATGAGCGCATTCGTAAGAACAACCCCCCTCCTTCACAGCTCTTTTCGAGGGAACGCCTCCCAAAACTCGTGCACGAGTATTGGAACACGAGTGTTTGTTTACCACCGGCATTCGCTGTGTTATTAAGCCGGGCACACATTTAACGACTAGCTAAAACATTCTGACTGTGCTCAACATACAGCGATTGTTTCCTGCTTCTGAAGCAGATTTATATACTTTCACATGGAATTTGAACACCGACTGTAATCGCAGACTGAACGCAACTGGCTCTGACTGGACGCGTTTGAGCGCGATCAGTCATAAGTATCAATTTACACTCATAATCGACTTAAAGCCGCGCACACACTTAGTGGATTCATTATGTCGGACTCACCGCAGGTAATTCATGATCTGCAGTTGTTACTCCTGTCTCCTGAAAAAAACATTGCATGTGGCGCCTGTGGAGTGTGGAAAGTTACTGGAGCGCGCAGCCGCGCGTCTCTCACAAGGAACGTCATTGCAGTGATTGACAAGCCAGAGGGCCAATCGTTTACGCGATGATCGCGTAAACGATTGGCTGATGTTTTTAAGGCCCTACCTCGTGCACAGATGATGTATATTAATAATATTCCTTTCAGTGCACCTAATAAATAGTCTTTTATCAGTTAGTAAAGACAGTTTCAAGTAATATTGCAAAAATGTATAAAACAAAACATCCTATTTAGCACCTTTAAGCTTGACAAACACAATTTCACAACATAATTTAGTTATAATTATTAAAGTTGGTGGTAACTTGCCTGTGTCTGCTCACAATGTTTTTCAGAAGACTTCTATGATGTCACTTCCTGTTAATGATGTCACATAAGTATCAGTTCATTATTTTTATATGGGGAGAATGGTTTGTGTAATGGGGTTGAGGGGTTACTGAGGTACAGAGCTAAATAATGTAAATAATTAACTTAGAAAGAAAAAACATTACCAGCAAAAAAGCACAGATGGATATTTATGGGAATGGCAAAATTGACTTTTTTCTCATTTTATTATTCATATTCCAAGTACACTTTCATAGAAGGCCTTGAGGGACATGACCGAATAGGTGGTGTCAACTGAAAAAAACAAAATAATTTCTAATATGAAGATAAAATGTATGTCATGTTTTTAAACATTATTAAAGGAGACATTTCAATTAATACAAAAAACTTTTAAAAATATATTTTGGTGACCCAATAGATAAAATACACTGAAAAAGATCAGAGGGACTCAAATCGTACCGGTTTCGTGGAATGACTCATACTTTTAATAGTATGTCACAATGTGACATTTACATTCGACACAGACTTACATCACATTCCAGGTACGCATTTAATCATTTCTTGCATTCATTATGAATCAAACCCATGATCTTGGTGTTGCCAGCACTGTATCCTCCACTATTTGAACTCAGCTAGCACACACATCCATACAAAAAGACAACTGCCACCTCTCTGCCTTTCATCCACTCAGCTACTAACTTAAACATTATTTGTTATGTTCAGAAAATATATACATTTGTTATTTAAAAAAAAGAATAATACGGTAAGGCCATATAAACTATACCATTCTATGGCACAAAAAGGAAGTTGCTGGGAAATGAAATTGATGGCCTGCTACACTTGCGGTAAAATCGCATTCGCCTCTGCTTGTGTCCAGCTGGTCAGTATGTGGTGAGAGACATACGAAACGCTCGCTTCTAATCTGGGCATCTCAACACAAACACCACAAGATGAGTCCAAAACTGCTCTGGTTTCATGTTGCTTCCGTTTCCTTGCAAACTTACCATGGACCAGAAAGAAAGGCCTTAACAACAGCGCACACAAACCACAATTACAATCTAGGAGATCTTCATAGTCAGGATGCAGAAATGAAGGGAGTTTTGTGCAGTGGTTAGGAAAGAAAGAGAAAGACAGAAAGAAAGAGGAAGGATGGGATGATGAGGGCAGATTTTTAAAGTGATGAGGAGATCATTCCGGTCTTATCTTGACCTGTCACATCACACAAGCGAGTGATGTAGTGCTTGGCCATGTCCATATGTCAGCGAGAGCGAGAGGGATCCCTTCTCTTATCAGCTCTATCTTCAAACAGCATGTGGTGTGTGCTTGTGTGCTTTTTGAAAGAGAGTGTGTGTGTGTCATTTCATCATGCAGTCCTTGTGCTTGTATGATAACACACTCACTGCCAGGGTTCATGCTGTTTGGAGTTATTGTGTGTCATTGTGTGTTTAATGATGCAGCGAAAATCAAGTAGATAGTTGGGACAGTCTTTAATCAGAGTCAATAGACATTGGCATCATGAACACTGATCTGAAAACTGACAAAACGGTGTTTTTACACACATCTGATGGTTTAATTTGAGGGTATTAGTATACTTTCTTTACACTAAGAATAAGAAAGTCTACTTTTTATGTACTTCTCAGAAATATACTTAAAATTACACTTAATATACTTGACTTAAACTTCCAGAAAAGTTAGTATATTTGGCCTATACTTGTACTCAATCTTTTGATCGAGATATACTTAAAAGTAGGCTATTCTAAGTATACTTGGCTTGCAGTTATTTACTCTTTCGATTGATTAGCCTGTTAAATACTTTTTTCACATAGTTTTACATACTGTCTTATAAAATGGCGTTGTGCCTGTGTCCAAATATATATGGACCTTACTGTATATAGACTAGCGATTTCCGGTAAGATGTTTTTGACAGAAGTCTCTTGCACTTACCAACGCAAAACTCATATGATCAAAAATACAGTAAAAACAGTAATACTGAGAATATACAATTTAAAATAATTATTTTCTAATTTAATTTATTTTAAAATGTAATTTATTCCTTTGATCAAAGCTGAATTTTCAGCATAATTACTCCAGTTTCACATGATCCTTCAGAGATCATTCTAATATGCTGATTTGGTGCTCTGGAAACAATTCTGATTATTATCAATGTTGAAAACAGTTGTGCTGCTTCATATTTTTGTGGAAAACGTGATGCTTCTTTTTTTTTTTTTTTTAGGATTCTTTGATAAATAGAAAGTTCACAACAACATTTATTTTACATGTAAAACTTTTGTAATTTTATAAATTATTTACTGTAATTTTTGATCAATTTAATGTATCCTTGCTGAATAAAATTTAATAATTTCTTTGAAAAACGTCTCACTGACTAAACCCACATTTTTGAAAAGTAGTGTATATTACTAAAAAAATCCATTAGGGCTCCAAGTATGAAATTACATACAGGTGAGTTAGTTGAAAATAATGATTTTGGTTGAACTTTAATCTTTTAACGTGTTACTTTCAAGCTAAAATTGTATGCATTTGAAATGAAAATGTGCATGGAGTATATTAAATTAATTTACTCCAAACAATCCTTATTGGATGGATGAATGGATGGATGGATGGATGGATGGATGGATGGATGGAAAGAATGTTGTTTTCAAATCCATAGTTACTTTGGATGGATGGATGGATGGATGGATGTATGGGTAGATATAGATAGAAAGAAAGGTGTTTAAAACCATTCTTACATTGGATGGATGGATGGATGGATAGAAGGAAGGAGGGAAGGAAGGATGGATGAATGGATGGATTTGTGCAGCATGGATTTAAATGCAGAATGGTGTTTAAAACCATATTTACATTGGATGGATGGATGGATGGATGGATGGTAGATATAGATAGAGATAGAAAGAATGGTGTTTAAAACCATACTTACATTAGATGGATGGTTGAATGGATAGAGATAGAAAGAATGGTGTTTAAAACCATATTTACATTGGATGGATGGATGGAAAGAATGTTGTTTTCAAATCCATAGTTACTTTGGATGGATGGATGGATGGATGGATGGGTAGATATAGATAGAAAGAATGGTGTTTAAAACCATATTTACGTTGGATGGATGGATGGATGGATGGATATAGATAGAGATAGAAAGAAAGGTGTTTAAAACCATTCTTACATTGGATGGATGGATGGATGGATGGATGGAAGGAAGGAAGGAAGGAAGGAAGGAAGGATGGATGGATTTGTGCAGCATGGATTTAAATGCAGAATGGTGTTTAAAACCATATTTACATTGGATGGATGGATGGATGGATGGAGATAGAAAGAATGATGTTTAAAACCATATTTACATTGGATGGGTGGATGAATGGATTTCTGCAGCATGGATTTAAACATAAAATATATAATGAATCATAGATGACTGTTCTAATTGGTAGCTAAAAGCATTGTTAGATTATCCAAAATATTTGATAAAAGAACACACGAGAAGCGTAGAACTTTATGAATGACATGATTCCAGTTCTACAGAACTCTGAATCACTCTGTGAATTGTTCTGCAGGCACAGATTCTGTGTGGGTCTGAGGAGACTGAAAAATGAACACTCACAACATGCAGCTGTGTTTTCTATCATCTTAATGGCATCACTGGTACACAATAATTGGTTTAGATGTGATATAACTGACCTGCATTCCTTTTTTAGCACCTCTCTTCCTCAAGCTCAGCTATTCTGCCACAATACCTGAAGCAGGACGCCCTGCAATTTCAGGACAATCACTTTTCCCCTTAGCCTAGAAACTGAGTGTGTGTTTCCAGCACAAGGGTCTTTGTTCAGCTTGTGAAGTCTGAGGACTGATCTAATGCATTGTTCCTGCAGAGGGTGGAGTGCAGGGTGAATAGTCTGATGAAGATGTTCCCACAGAACACATTCAGACACACACAGGAGATTGAGATGTATCTTCACATGCTCATTTAAACATGTCACGCCAAAGGGTCTGTATGTAGCACTCTAGAACAGAGCCTCATTCAGGGCCGTAGAGGAAGGGGAGGAGAGAAGGACGTAGGTTCAGGGTTCCATTGAATCCACTGGATTTGAATGACTTCATAACGTCTCAATTACACACATCCCCAACTTTCTCATTTCAGACGTGCTTTCACGCTAAATTCAAAGCGTTGTACGAAACCACCGGGGAGCGGGTGAGAGTTTTAGGGTGTGGTGGAGGACATCCTGAGAGAGTCTGTTGATGCAAGACATTTCTATTTGTTGCTGTGGAGATTGGGGAGGTGTGTCTCTGGTGCCCCCTGGTGGGCAGGGTGAGAACTGCAGCGTCGTAAATATCGCTAGAAGCAATTACTGATCGGTTTGTTCCTTAAACAGCTGGTTCTGATTCACAGTTGCAAAAGACTGTTTGTATTATTTTAACGAGACACATATGTGAAGTGATAATCTAGGTATTGATGTGATATTTTTACACTAACTTATTTTTAGGTGCTGATCTGTTGGTTTTGTTTGTCTGTGTAAGATTAATTGTGTGAAAAGATGTTCACCTCATCAGTCCCTCAGCTTATCTTTCCCATGACTCCCTGCTCTGGTCTCCGTGGGTGACGGCCTGGCCCCTCCCTCTCTTTGCCGAGCCTTTCTCTTGTATGAATGGAGCCGGTTTACATCTCCATCTCAGGGTCAGGGTTGGGAGTGTGAGGGTGTGTGTGTGTGTGTTTTGCACAAAGTGTCTGTACGCTGGAAATACATCTCAAATGTATCACCGTAGCTTGGCATGATAAGTTTAAGCAATATCCCACTGGTTAACACACACACACACACACACACACACACAAGAGTCTGCAGACTCCATTGAATTACAGTATGTCAGCGTTGTCATGACTACAGCAGCATGAGAGAGAATACCCACAGAGCTTCTCAGAAAATACTGAAATTACACTGTCATAGGTCATTTCCATGACGACGCCCTTGATTTAGCATCAATCTCATCCTCATTAGTTGTCTGAAACAATGCCATGGTCACTGTACACCGTCTGTTTCTGATGCTCAGACATAAAGAACTCCTGCTCCCTAACATATAGTTCAAACAAACAACAAACACTGGTCAGTTTGATTTATAGTGGTTCAATCCCATTAAACTGTATTCACAGTTAACCATGAACACATTATGCCACACTGTGTACATTTCCCATTTTAACAGAGCACCTTTATTTGCAGTCCAGTATACACTTGGAATTGGATTTATAATGTAATATAATATATAATCATTGTGGGTAACACTTTACAATTAGCTTTCATTTGTTAAAGGGGTGGTTGATTATGATTTCACTTTTTAACTTAGTGTGTAATGTTGCTGTTTGATCATAAACAACATCTGCAAAGTTACAATGCTCAAAGTTCAGTGCAAAGGGAGATATTTTCTTTTACAGAAATCACTTTTTAAGGACTACAACAAACGGCTGGTAGGGACTACAACAAGCTTTTTCCTGGGTTGGTGACATCACTAACCCTAAAATTTACATAAACCCCGCCCCCGAGAACACACAACAAAGGGGGTGAGGCCATGTTGGGCTGCTTTAGAGAAGAGGAAGAGTTGTTGTAGAAGAGTGTTGTTACCATGCCGCCATTTTACGCTTCACAAACGAGGGTCAATTCAACGCTGGATTTGCACAAAAGCTGAATTAACTCCACATCAACTACATTAATGTAACTTCTTCCTGAGTCTCTCCATCGGTGTCCGACTCCGGTTTGAACAATGTAAGGCTGAACACCATTACTGACAATCCTCATTTTGGCTGCGTGAGATTCTCCAGCTTTGTTGTTGTTGAGCAACTGAAGCGTGAGCTGTTAAAGCTCCGCCCTCTTCTGGAATGGGGGCTGGGAGCAGCAGCTCATTTGCATTTAAAGGGACACACACAAAAACGTTGTGTTTTTGCTCACACCCAAAAAGGGGTAAATTTGACAAGCTATAATAAATGATCTGTGGGGTATTTTGAGCTGAAACTTCACAGACACATTCTGGGAACACCAGAGACTTATATTACATCTTGTAAAAGGGGCATTATAGGTCCCCTTCAATATTAGTTAATACATTATCTAACATGAACTAACAATGAGCAATACATTTGTTACTGTATTTATTAATCTTTGTTAATGTTAGTTAATAAAAATACATTCATTCATTGTTCATGTTAGTTTACAGTACATTATCTAATGTTAACAAATACAACTTTTGATTTTAATAATTCATAGTTATAAAATGTTGAAATTAACATTAACAAAGATTAATAAATACAAGTATTGTTCATTCTTAGTTCAACTAAAGTAGTTAACTAATGAAACCTTAAAGTGTTACCTAATTGGGATATAATATAATAACACAACAATGTGGTTTTACCGGCTTTACATGGTCATGGCAGGAGTTTTTGTCTTGTATACTTTTTATACTATATTTTCAAAACAGTGTGTATTTTAAAATTTTTACATCAGTACAATGTTTTTCCCATAGACTTCCATTAAATTCTTTTCTGCAAACACAATTTTAGTTTTGTTTGTTTTTTCAAATTGAAGGATGACGCTAAATCTTTTTCTGTTGATAGAGCTTGTAATGAATCCATATTTGAAATTTATTAAATTTTAGTAATTTAGTAAGCTGAGTCAGGGTAAACAAAGAGTGAAAAAGAGGTGGTGGGAGAGAAAGAGAGTGTGAGCTTAAGAAAAAGAAAGAGGGAAAGAAGAATAGGATTCCTGTAGGGATAAAAAGGCAAGGGAAACGTCTCTCTCAGCACGGATAAATATTTGGGATAAGCCTGGTTTTCTCATGTAAAGTGGATCCAAGCCCTGAATCCAGAGTCCACACTACACTACACTACACACACACACACACACACGCACACACGCAAGTGGCCAAATTTAACTACGTTAAGAGGCGCAGATTAGTTCTTTCTCTCTCTCTCTACTGTCTCTATCTCTCTTTCTCTCTTCCTGTCATATTCTTACTCACTCTCACACATCACAAACAATGGCACACACTCATGTGTGAAATGAGCTTGATGAACACCCACACACCCACACCCACACACACACAAACACACACACACACACACACAGCACCTCACAATACATGTGCTGGCATCCTAATCCAGCCTTAGAGAGGGGTCTGGAACGGGCTCTCTTTCAGGGCTCTAGAGGAAGGGAGTTCATTGACAACAGTTGCATTTGAGTGAGGATTTGGTTGATGATTTCATAAGGAATGCTCGAGTGAGCAGCAATGGACCCCCGGGCTTCTCCTCGGCCCCTCCTACCCCTCATCTCTGGTCATTTACTCTGCTGGGGGTGTTTGTCCTCAAAAAGCCCCCCTCCAGAAACTTTATTTTTCTGTCCAAGTATAATAGACAGAACCTTTCTGCCTTCCTCCACACACAAGCACACACTCCTGTTTCCCTCCTTTCACATACAATTACACTTATCCTTCATATACAGTGCCATTATCTGTTATGAGTAGATTTTGTATAAGTCATGTCTCAGGCTATTCGCATCCTCATAAACCCTTATAGATTTACATATGTATATCAAATACATTCTGTCTGTAGTGTATTTATGCAAATTAAGAAATTAGTTTTTGTTCCAAAATTAAATTAATAAAATGAACTTTTAAAATGTATTCATATTTTAATATTTTGCAATAATCTTTAAATAGAGGTTACTTTAGTGACATGTAAGTGAAATTTTGCACATTTCGCAAAAAAGTTCTATTGTCCATTGTCAATGCATTACAGCATTAGTTCACCCAAAAATGAATGAATGAAAATTATCCCATAATCTACTCACCTTCAAGCCATCCTAGGTGTATATGACTTTCTTCTCTCAGCCAAACACAATCAGAGTTATATTAAAAAAATATCCTGGCTCTTCCAAGCTTTATAATGGGAGTAAATGGTACCCAAGATTTTGAAGCTCAAACAAATGCATCCATCCATCATAAAAATTATCCATATGTCTCCAAGGTGTTAACAAAGGCCTTCTGAAGTGAAGCGATGGGTTTTTATAAGAAAAATATCCATATTTAAAACTTCTGACCTGACGTACACTCTTAGAAAAAAAGGTTCTTTGGGGTTCTATATAGAACCCTAAGGTTCTTTAACCAACTTTATAGAACCCTTTCNCTCCTGTTTCCCTCCTTTCACATACAATTACACTTATCCTTCATATACAGTGCCATTATCTGTTATGAGTAGATTTTGTATAAGTCATGTCTCAGGCTATTCGCATCCTCATAAACTCATAAATTGCATCATAAATTCAATCTCAGCAGCAGATGACTGTTTATAGAAGCACATCACAGTAAAGTGATGTCTGGACTGCAGGATCCACACCAGCATATTCAGAACTCTTGTAAGAGAGTCTCCTCTGCGTGACCTATTCATCTGCTATTTAGCCTTATAGATTTACATATGTATATCAAATACATTCTGTCTGTAGTGCATTTATGCAAATTAAGAAATTAGTTTTTGTTCCAAAATTAAATTAATAAAATGAACTTTTAAAATGTATTCATATTTTAATATTTTGCAATAATCTTTAAATAGAGGTTACTTTAGTGACATGTAAGTGAAATTTTGCACATTTCGCAAAAAAGTTCTATTGTCCATTGTCAATGCATTACAGCATTAGTTCACCCAAAAATGAATGAATGAAAATTATCCCATAATCTACTCACCTTCAAGCCATCCTAGGTGTATATGACTTTCTTCTCTCAGCCAAACACAATCAGAGTTATATTAAAAAAATATCCTGGCTCTTCCAAGCTTTATAATGGGAGTAAATGGTACCCAAGATTTTGAAGCTCAAACAAATGCATCCATCCATCATAAAAATTATCCATATGTCTCCAAGGTGTTAACAAAGGCCTTCTGAAGTGAAGCGATGGGTTTTTATAAGAAAAATATCCATATTTAAAACTTCTGACCTGACGTAGGATGTAGGAGTAGCGTAAGTTTAGACGCCTCTTGTGGTTCAAACAAATCCTCTTCTCTTTTATCGAAATCCCCCGACATTTCTCTCTAAAAATTATCATTTTAGATTTCTAATTCATGTTCGTGTTTTGTTTCGCTCTATCCACTGCGCTTCCGCATTCCCCAATACGTCATGCGTCCGGTCAGAGGTCACACTTCCGCTGGAACGCACACAGAACGCTCACACAGAAGTGACTTTCAAACCAGGCAGCTTTCTGTTGGTCAACATAGCGAATTCGCATGACAAACTTGAACACAAGCAAAATCTGTGTGGGGAACTTTTTCGTATAGAAACGATCAACTCACCTGTGAACCTTTAGGGAACATTTACTCTTGGCATTAACAAGTGACCTGTATCTGGATGTTGTCCAGACATATATTAAAAAGACAAGTAAATTTGTTTATGATTGGAATCTTTTCTGCATGTCCTGGTCCTGCGGTAGTCAAGGCCGCAGTCTCAGTGTAATCGAAGATCTCAATGTAATCTAAACGCTATCTAGTCATCATATCTGTATTCTCAGATTGACGTCACACAGCTATCATTATGGCTATCATTATGCCTCTCAGGAAATTAACTTGAAACATTGCACAATTTATTGGTTATAATATTGCGAGAGAACAGAACTCAGTCAGTGAGCGCCTACCGAACACAACTCTGGCGTTTTGAGTGGAATTCTTCTGCTGATTGGCGGTTGTGTTCATGTGCTCAACAGACACGTGTAAAAGTGTGTCCTGATTGGGTGATGATCCAATCTGCTTTAATGGATGCATGTCCAGCTCAAACAGTAGAGCATGGTGCTAGCAACTCCAAGGTCATGGGTTCACTTCCCAGGATGTATGAACTGATAAAATGTATACCTTGAATGCAATACAAGTCACTTTGGAATAAAAGCATCTGCTTAATGCATAAATGTAAATGTAAACCATGTTAATGCAAAGTGTAAAAAGGACCTTAAGCACAAAGTGTGTACTACGTAAATTTAATCATCAGCATAGTACATGTGTACTATTATTATGCACTATTCATATCATAGCTTACAATGTTTTGCCTTCACTCTTAAAAATTAAAGGTTCTTTATTGGCATTTATGGTTCTATGAAGAACCTTTAACATCCACAGAACCTTTCCATTGCACAAAAGGTTTTATATTGTAGATAAAGGTTCTTTAGATTATTAAAAGTTTCTTCACAGTAAGAAGTTCTGTTTTAGAACTGTTTACCTAAAGGTTCTTTGGGGAACCAAAAGAGTGTATGGTAAATTTCGCTGAGACAGACAATCAAACAAAGGACTGTGCTATTTTTCCACTGTATCACCCATGCCCATGTACCATGTTTTCAAACTTATTCATTGTTTCTTTTTTGGTATTCATATGCGGAATAAAACTAATATGTATATTCACTTTCTTATCTATTCTATTACATATACTTCAACATTCATGCATGCAGCCCACTCCTATCTCTCTCTAACATACATTCTGGGCTTCATTAATATTCTCCAGATATGTTCCTGCATGCGATTTGGCTTGGTTATTTTTTAGAGTTATTAGGGAGGGGGCTAATTGTGCTTATTATGCATGAAAACGGGGCAGAATAATTAAAATAAACAAGAATCAGGTCAGAGGTCTGAACAATGGTAGTGCACAGGATTTTAATATTTTATTTTCAAGTGTTTATCTCCTATTTTCACCTGAGTTGTGAAAGCCATGTGTGTGCATGCAGAAAAATACTACTCATTATTTGGAAATTTTCCTCAATATTCAGCATTAATTCTCTGTTACAGAGCAAACAGCTGGTGGAACAGAAAGAGCTATTAAAGAAGTTAATAACTCTGCAAGCATACTGATTTCGCATAACAAACACATGCACAAAGAAATGTCTTTGCAAAAGGTCTTTATTTCCTTTTTTTTGTTGTTTTTTTTGGGATGAATATGTACTCTAAAAATCATGGAGTTAAGGTACATAAATAGATCCTTAGCTCATTTATTACCATTTATTCTATCTTTCCTCCATTGCAGCTCTCACTTTTTCTTCATAGATCTATCAGGGGTGGAGCTTAGAGTTTGTTTTGCAACTACAATGCTCATGCCCATCCATTATGGACCGAAAAATACACCTGTCCCTTTCTACAATCCTCTAATACTTTACAGGAATGTGAACCTGTGAAATTGTATTAGAAACGATCAGATCTGTGGGACCAAGACCAGGTTCATTGTTTATATTGCCGTGCACTGAATACAGTATGAGGTCTCTGGAACAGAATGAGATTATTTTGAATAATGAAACTGTAGTAGGTTGATGGCGTGGGCTCTGGTGTTCGGCAGCTGTGGATCTTCTCTTTATTAATTCTGTTCTGGTTGAACAGAGACACAAGAGTGATTTGCCGCCCTGGAGCCAAGCGCTGTAATGCGATTTGAGCACGGTAGCATACAGATGCTATATTATGTACACACATACACACAGGACAAAGTTATTACTGTTTTAGTTCCCCTGGAAACCTAATTTGTACTGCATGTGTGCTGGAATTGTCCTGTAGGTGCACTTAGAGAGTTTGCTCATGTAAGCATTCATTCATCCTCTCAGGGCCACACAGAATCACCGGCCACAGAATTGAAACACCCATCATATACAAATTTTTTAGACATAATTCATCCATTGCACATTCATTTATGAAATATTTGGGCTCATTTAATTATGCTTTCCAGCTAATAAGAGCGCACTACTCTCAGCTCTTTTTAATTTGAAAGAATTCCATAGAGTTTCCCACAAATTCAGTACAAAATTCTGTAGTTTCCCAACTTAGACCTGCTCATACTTGATATTTTACATACTCAATGATTTATTCCTCATTAACTGACTCACACTGTGCTCAAAATACCCCACAGAACTTTATTATAGCTTGTCAAATTTGCCCCTATGGGTGTGAGCAAAAATACGCCATTTGTGTGCGTCCCTCTAAATGCAAATGAGCTGCTGCTCCCGGCCCCCTTTCCAGAAGAGGGCGGAGCTTTAACAGCTCGAGCTTCAAATACTTAACAACAACAAAGCTGGAGAATCTCACGCAGCCAAAATGAGGATTGTCAGTAACGGTGTTCAGCCTTACATTGTTCAAACCGGAGTCGACACTGATGGAGAGACTCAGGAAGAAGTTAAAACGTTTAAAATGCAACTGGACGTTTCTGAATGGTTAGTGGATAAATGTATGTAGTTGCTTTGGAGTTGATTCAACTCATCGAGTAGCATGTGCAGTCATGTTATTCTTTTGTGCAAATCCAGCAATGAACTGACTCTCGTTTGTCCGGCGTAAAATGATTTGCGCAAATGCAGTGCTCAGCGTAAATGAGTACACCCCCTTTGAAAAGTAACATTTTAAACAATATCTCAATAAACACAAAAACAATTTCCAAAATGCTGACAAGACTGTTTTATATAACATCTGTTTAACTTATAACAGGAAAGTAAGGTTAATAATATAACTTAGAGAACAGCATTTTCAGTTTTACTCAAATTAGGGTGATGCAAAAATGAGTACACCCCAGTGAAAGTCTCTGGAGCAAAGCTACATTTTATACTACAAATGTTTAATTTAACAAGAATTCAACCACAGGTGAGTCTTATTATTCATTACACAGGTGTCCAGCAGAAGGCTGACTATAAAAGGGTGTTAAAACCCCTTCCCATTTCATGCTGTCAGCAATGGCACCACATGGAAGAGAAATGTCACAAGACCTGAGAAAGAAAATAATTTATTTACACCAGAAAGGTGAAGGCTACAAGAAGATCAGCAAAGCTTTACTTATCAGTCAGAATACTGTAGCAAAAGTGGTACAATTTTTAAAAGATGGAACTGCAACCATCTCACAGAGACGTCCAGGTCGTCCATGGAAGTTAACACCTCGACAGGCGCGTTTTCTGATGAGAAGGGTTGAAGAAACTCAGCATGCAAGTTCATTGCAGTTATCTAAAGAAGTAGAAAGCCAAACTGGGGTGACTATTTCCCATGACACAATACGGCGTACACTGCAGAGGAATGGGATGCATGGGTGCCGTCCACAAAAGAAGCCGCTCCTAAAGCCCAGGCACAAAAAATCCCGCCTAGAACTTGCCAGGGCCCTTGCTGACAAAGATGAAGACTACTGGGACTCTATACTCTGGAGTGATTAAATGTTTTTGTAACTGATGGCGTCAAAACTCAAAGGTGAGGAATACAAAGAAAAATGCATGGTGCCTACAGTGAAACATGGTGGTGGCAGTGTCACACATCTAAGGCCACTGTTGGATTTCTAAAGAAGAACAGGGTGAAAGTGATTCAGTGGCTCCTGATCTGAACCCAATCGAACACCTATGGGGAATTCTGAAGAGACAAGTTGAGCATCACTCTCCATCCAGCATCCAGTCTCTAAAAGAGGTTATTCTTGAAGAATGGAAAAAGATAGATGTTGCAAAATGTCGCCAACTTGTTCATTCCATGCCTAGAAGACTTGGTGCTGTCATTAAAAATCATGGAGGCCATACAAAGTTCTAGATGTAGTAGTTTTTGTTGTGGGGTGTACTCATTTTTGCATCACCCTAATTTGAGTAAAACTGAAAACTGTGTAATCTATGTTATATTATTAACCTTACTTTCATGTTATAAGTTAAACAGATGTTATATTAAACTTAGTCTTGTCAACATTTTGGAAATTGTTTTTGTGTTCATTGAGATATTGTTTAAAATGTTACTTTTCAAAGGGGGCGTACTCATTTACGCTGAGCACTGTATATAACACTTTACCTACATTCTTCAGCATGTTTCCTTCATAATTTTGGGGTCTGTGATGTCACCATCCCAGGAAGAAGCTCGTTGTAGTCCCTACCAGTTGTTTGTTGTAGTCCTTAAAAAGTGATTTCTGTTAAAGAAAATATCTCCCTTTGCATTGAACTTTGAACGCCGTAACTTTGCAGCTGATGTTTATGCTCAAACAGCAACATTACACACTAAATAAAGTTAAAAAGTGAAATCAAAATCAAGGACACCTTTAAGTCAAGGTCATTATTGTCGTTTGAAAAATAAAAAGTGTAAAGTTCTTCAGAATATCTACTTTTATGTTCCACAGCAGAATGAGTGTCATCTAAATTTTGGAAGACATTAGGGTGAGTAAATGATGACAGAATTTGAATTTTTTGGTGCCCTGTCCCTTTAACTCTCTCTTTTTTTTATCATTTCTAATTCACCAAAAAATTCTGAATTATCTGCTTTGGCGCAATAGCAGGAAGTTTGAAATTGGGTTTAATTAGTCATCAGATCCATCACTTTATTAGTAGAGTCACTACAACCTCAGAATAAGAGCCACATTATCAGTATTAATTATTACGTCAGACGCGTGGTCGTTAAGCTAACGAGCTGAGATTCTGGACTAGAATTAACGGAGACGCCATACATAATTAACAGTCAAAGTCTTCCTCTGTGCTATTAAAAACCAATTTACACTGCGGCTGCACCCTACTAATGCCTGCAAGAGGAATTACACTCTCACCACATCTGGCACAGATCATTTTCTTTCCAGGTTCCTATCTGTCCTCCCTCTTCCTGCATCTCTCATTCTATTTCTAATACTCCTCCTTAGATCCTGTCTTTCGTCTTTCTCTTTAGATGTCTCTGTTTACACCTTTCTTGCATTCCCAAATCAAGCCTCTCTTCCGTTTTGGATAAAAGAAACCATTAAAATCACAACGTCTTAATAAGCCACATACCCTGTGCCTCTGCAGGGATACAAAAAAATATGAGAGAGATAGAGGAATGATTAGAGGGAGGGGGATGAGGAGTTGTGAAAGCAGGTGTTTTCTGATTGTTTTGCTCTGGAGATCCTGTGCCTGTCTTGCTGAACTCATTTCCTGTGTCCATCCCCTGATGACTGGCTGATTATCACAGGAAGATGTAGCTCACCTTATCAGGTGGCGCTGAGACTACTGAAGTACTTGCGTTTGATTTGTAGAATTATCCACCATAATGGGCTATGCTTACTCCTACACACACACACACACACGCACACACGCACACACTATTAGTACAAAGTCTAAACTAGGTGTATGAACTGGGAGCCCTTTTGAGTGAACTGTGCCTAATTGCATTAAATGTGAACTTAAAAATCTGACCTCACAGATAATATAATGAAATGAAGGTAATGTATTTTATAGTACACTTTAACAGAGTACACTTTAGAGTACATCTTAACACATGTAGGTACACTTTTAAAAAATGCACTGTAATAAAGTCAAATTAAATGTTTTACTTTAAAGTACTTTTGTTTTTGCCTTTATTATGATAGGACGGTAAGCGAAGGGGGGAACGGGTTTTATTTGTTTTAATAATCTTTTGTAGTACTTTGTGTTGAATGACATATAAAGCACAAGTACTTGATTTTAATTTGAACTGTAATGTTTTTTTTCGATATTACATTTAAAGTTAATACATTTTCAATGTACTAAAACGTAACTTCATGATTACAAATGTGTAATTACAAATATATTTAAATTAGGGCTGTCAAATGATTAATCGCGATTAATCGCATACAAAATAAAAGTTTGAGTTTGCCTAATATATGTGGGTGTACTGTGTGTAATTATTAAGTATATATAAATACAAACATTCATGTATATATTTGAGAAATATTTACATGAATATGAATTTATTTATATTTTTATATAATTTATATTATATATAAATAAAAATATTTTGTACATAAATAACATATTTCTCTTAAATATATACATTAATTTGTGTGTATTTATATATTCATATTAATTACACACAGTACTCACACATATTTTATGCAAACTCAAACTTTTATTTTGTATGCGATTAATCGCGATTAATTGTTTGACAGCCCTAATTTAAATACATGACATAAAAGTACCAATAGAAATTATATTAAGGTATAGTTTATCATAATATAGTTATCATACATTCAGCAGTACACTTTAACATATTTCAAAGACAATAGAAGTAATTATAAAATCACATAAAGTTGTACTTAAAGTTAAAGGTGCAGTAAGCTAAGTCTGAGAAACACTGTTGAAAGTGGATCGGACAGAGCACCAAAACACACTTGTAGCCAATCAGCAGTAGGGGGCTTATACATTCATGAGGGGGAGGTGCCTGTGTTGCATAGCGTTTTTGTGATTTTGGGGGCGGGGCTATCAACATAGGGGTGTGATCCTTTTGGGTAGGGGCGTGTTTGTTTTAGTGATTTCAAATATCAACAGCGTTTCTCAGAAATAGCTTACTGCACCTTTAATTTAATTTAACATGCAAAAAAAATACACTGTTTAAACTTAAGTATATTATTTCCGTAATAGGTACTATATTTCACAGAATGCTAAAGTGTACTTCAGGATTTAATCGAACCCCTAACCAAGTAATGAACTTTAGTGCATGTGAACATGAATACCATAAGTTGTGTGGCTTGTTGAAGAAGAGCTGTGCTTATTAAGTGCTGTATTAAGTCCCCTGCAGTATGTGAGACAGATGAATTTGCCTTTCTCTGTCTGTCTGTCTGTGTCAGCTCTGGTTATTGTCAGTGATTGTGTATGGTGAGTGAAGGTGAGAGCCGGGTACAGTCTCTGGCCTGATGCCATGTTTATCCTAACCTTCAACACTGTGTCGTGCGTCACCACAGAGATGGAGATGGCCTGTTGCATCCTGACACAAACATGATATTAATCACACGCACATAGATAAGCACCAACATACGCAGTCATCTCAAAAGCAGCTTGGAACTGACCTATTATAACTGATCACAAATAATCTATGATTAGCTATCGTGTCCATCTGAGAGCAATGTTCACAGACATACCTGTTTTAAAAGGTGCTTATTTGTAAAAATCTTACATTACGGGGCTTATATTAAACGTTAGTTCAATTAGGACACTAAAATAGCTTTTATAAACATGCCTTAGAAAAAGAAAAAAAAAATGGCACTGACATATTTTAAGATATGTCAATGCAAGTTGCTTTCAGTTAAAACAGCTCAAACATTTTAGTCTGGGACTAGGCTTAAGCCTTATCTGTGAAACTGGGGGCATATGTTGAATTAACGAAAAATAAAAAGAGCAGAGGGACTGAATGTTTGGACTGCCACACTGACATCTCCACTCTTTTTTTTTCTTTCTTTTTTTCTTCTCTGTGCCGTGTCAAACATGTATATCTGCTTCCTGTCACTGGCACCAGAAAGAAAACAGGAGTCTGACAGACTGGCCTCCGCTCAGTGAGGAGAACCTCTCATGCAGGTACTGTAAGTAGGGCACAGACACAAACAGGACACAACAGGACACGCAACTGTAGCATCATGGGTGTACCAGTACTGTATGTGCACAAACAACCCCAGACACATACACAAAAAAATTTAAAATACATAGATTTGTTTTTGTAGACTACATACTGTAAGTATGACCGAATACCAAATACTATGGAAGCTTGTTTCCGCCACTAAATAAAAAAATAAAATAAAAAAGGTAATTGCGGACTTTTTTGTCACACTGTAAAAAATTATTTTCATGATTTGTTATCATAACATTTTTTCTTTTGTCAAATCAACTTAGATAATTAATGTAGTTCTGATAACATAATATTTGGAGTGTCTGTTGATTAAACCAATCTTCCTCATTGTATTAACTCAAATTTTTAATTTCAATGAACTCAAACTTTTAAGGCAACCAGGTAACTTACTTTTTTAAGTTAAACCAACAATTCTTTTTTACAGTGCAGAGTTGTGAGTTGTGAGATTTAAACTCGCAATTGTACAATTGTACCCCCCCCCCACACACACACACACACACACACACAAAATTAGACTTTATAACATGCAATTGAGAGTTTATATCTCACAATTCTGACTTTATAACTCGCAATTGCTAGTTTAAATCTCGCAACTCTGACTTTATATCATGTAATTGTGTTTATCTCACAATTCTGACTTTATAACTCACAATTCTGACTTTATAACTTGTAATTGTGTTTATATCTTGCAATTCCGAGAAAAAAAAGTCAGAATTGTGAGATTAAAAAGTCGCAATTACCTTTTTTTAAATTTCTCGACGGAAACAAGCTTCCATAAAATACAACACAGACCTTCAGGGATTAATAACATGCAAACATGGTCACAGACATTCAGATCTGTGCACCTTTCTGCAGAAAAAAAAATCACAAACTTTTTAACAAGGAGACTTTTGCATGCAATGCAGACATAATGGAATTTCAGAAGAGAACTCCACAATGTCTTAAACTGGGTTCAGGTTTAACAAAATACCATAAGTCAAAGAACTCATGTTGAAAACTCCAGCATAAACCAGCCTGGACTAACATGCAATTCATCCTGGTTTATGCTGGAGTTTGTCCATTTGGTCCTGGCTGGTTTATGCTGGTTAGAGCTGGTATAGTGCTGGTCAGCATCCCATGCATGCAAAACATACCTTATGCTGCTCAGAAAACTTTCTACATTTTTTTTTTTTTTTTTTTAAAGTATACTTTTCTTTTTGAGGACATCATTAAAAGGAGGTTAGGTACACATACATACACATACACACAGGGAATCTCTACCTGGGTAACAGCTGTAAGTCTCTCTCCCACAAATACGTGTGCTGTAAAATATTATGTCTGCCACATGAGGTGCTACAGGTCAAAGGTTAAGCATGTAATGCCACACAGATGTTCACATGACTGCACACACTACACATGTCTTTGAACACAAACACTCAGTGCTGGGGTCAGACGGGCTGACCTACAGTAAGGCTTTTGCTGTAAACAGGGAAAGTGTTTATGAGCCGGCCATGACAGCTGAACCTGCAAGCCATGTTTCTTTCTGATTTTAATAAGCTGAGTGAAAAGAATCTAACCTCTCTCCTACCCCCTTTTTCCCTTTCTGTCCCTTTTGTGCTCTGTTTCTCACTTCACTGTGGTCATTTTTATTTTGATATGAGCATGACCTTGGCAGGCTTCACTTTGTGACTTACTTCTGAACTGTGTCAACAGTAAAGGAGGATTGTTTGGGTAACTTGAGTTGATTTTGTTTCACCCTACGTGAGATGGGGATCAAAACCTGACACAGATAGGTAAAACTGAATAAACAGTGGCTAAAAGCATGACCATTTACCTTGAGGTTTTTTTTTTTATCTAAGATGTTTAAACAGACCAGTGATTCATCTTCAATTCACAGACAGTTCTGGTGCTGATTGCTCCATTATCAGACTTCAGCCCTGTAGTTGCACACAGACACATTCATATTTGAAGAAAGCAACAGGCCTCCTTTGTTAGCAAATGAGCCGCTGTGACTTAATGAGCAGCTTAAGGGAGTAGGTTTGTTCCCCGATAATGAGAGAAGAGGAAAAAGAATAGATAAGAGAGTGGTTATGAAAAGGAGTTACAGTGTTCACAGGGGAGTCGGTCTTCGCCTTCTGCCATCATCATCATCATCATCATTATAAGGGTCCATTTCTCCCAGGAAAGCATGTAAAGCACAAACATTCTTAACTATTTTTAGCATTTCATCCAAAAGTTCTACATTTCTGTCTCTCGTTATTACCCACCATCTATCTGCAGTTATGTAATTATAAAGTTGATCTCTGTGAACCCTGAAGCTGCTAATTAAAGCACCTCTGATAAAATATCAAAACCAAAAATTACCATTCAAAGGTTTGGTGTCAGTAAGATTTTTTTAAAGAATAATTAATATTTTAAAATATATTAAAATAGAATAGGTCTGTTGTAATTTAAAAATAGGTCTGTTGTAATTGTAATATTACACACAAGAAAAGTATTGATAAACTAGTCAATGTGTTTGATTGACTACTAGACACTTGGATGAATAGCAATGGTATCCTGGGATGCACCATAAGTTAGTGTCACGGGTGTTTGCAGGAATACAGACGAAGACGATGAATAAAGTGAGTTTTTCGATGAAAAATCGATAAGGCAGGCGAACAGGCAGGATAGAACACACTTAACGTAATAGTGACCGGACAAAAAGTGACTGTGAAGGTACAACTTTTAAAGCAAACACAAACAAGATTATTAATCAAACACAGCTGAATGACAGTGACCATAGTAACTAAAGAGTGGCGGGAAATCAAACAAAGGAAAACAGGAACTGAAGTCCATGAACTAAACTGAATATAATGGTGACAGTTAACAGTCATAATGGTATTGGCTAATAAAATGTTTTACCATTACCTTTATTAGCCTGATAATTAAAATAATTATGACTATAAATGATGTTATGCACAAAAAAATTAATGTTTACTTGGAGATTTTATTTTCAATGGCACAAAGGCATTTCGTTTTTTTTTTCTAATTATTTATGAAAGTTATATTTTCTATTTATCTTCTATTAACTCTCTGGTGCTCTTCGTGTGCCGGTCAAAAATGACCAATTTTTTTTTCCAATGAAATGAATGTACTATATTTTAGTTCGATAATTTTATTTAATATTTAGATTTTATGGTACTAAATTATATTAACGCTGTAGTTAACGCCATTTATGCACTTTTTGAGCATAGACCTGAAAATGAAATTTCCAACTTAAACTGTCATAAATATTGAATGATTTAGAGCACAGACTTAATTTTGATCTCTTTTCAAAGACGTCACTGGCAAATTATTGCTGAATTGAAAAAGTTTTTAAAAGTTAACTTAAAGTTACAGAATTTTACATTTATTATGAAAAATGCACAAAAATACTGTTTTCAATTTTTATATGAAATATGTAGTTTCCAAAGCACGTTTTACTCTAAAACTGCAAGAAAATCAAAGCCATAAATCGAAACAAGTTGTGTTCCAAATTTGAGCTTGATATCTCAAAAAATTCGCTTTCAGTAAGAGTTTGTTTGGCCGTAGTACCAAAAGTTTTCACTAGATGAAATTCGTCTCCCATTCGTTTCCAAATGCAGTCATTTTTGACCGCACGGAGCACAAGTGTGACTATTTTTTTCAGGACCATTTAACCTTTTCAAATCATGTCCATGATTTTTTTTTTTTTTTTTTGGTCTGTGTGTGTGCGTGAGTGTGTGTTCACATAGCAAGAGACAAAACCTTTTCCAAGTTGCATACCATTAAATCAAAATTCTAAAAAAACAAAACATAAAACTTTTCAGCTAAAAATGACCAAAGAGCACCAGAGGGTTAAATAAAGTTTATTTTTTCTAATGGTTCATAAAGACATATGATTGTGTTATAAGAACATTTTTTTCTGCAGTTCTACATGTTTTAAAATTAAATTATATGTTATCAGTGCAGCCGTTTGGGTCCACCAATAAAGATTTCGTTTCAGGCCATGCAAAAAAAGTGATGACCTGTTCCTAACCAAGGCCTTTAACCCCAGTAACTTTTAAAAGACTGTCCCCACAATTATTGTCCTCCAAGTTACTTAAATAAGGACACATAATTAAAACGACAAGTAACTAACAGGAATTTCAGGCAGCAAGATTTTTCCATCCTCTCTAATCCACATCTCCTGCTTCCTGAATGAGCTTTATCTGCGCACTTCTGATCTGGACCTCCAGAGTGGCCATATATGGGGTATTCACAGGTTTTTTAGTGCCTGTGTATGTTAGATTTCTCTGGGGATCACCTTTCCCTCCACATCTAAGAGCCAGTCTAGGAGTGGGTGTGTTATGGGGCACAATTTGGCACAGAAATCAAAATCTCCAGCTGAACGCATGCGTGTGCACGTGTGAGCGTAGGCAGTTTTTAACAGGCTTTTAAGCTCTTCTCTTCCGTTGGTGGACCGCAGTGGATAATGTCACATGTAACCCTGGTTGCCGTGGTGACTGACCCCGCAGTCATTAGATATTTGGCGTGGGCTGTATAGATGTGAGCTGTCTTTTTTGATCTGTGAACTACCCCCCCATCGCCCATTTCTCTACTCTTTTCATTCTCAGCCAGAATAGCTGCAAATGCTGTTATGATTGGCAGGGTGTTTTCAAGTGTGGGCAAATATGATAAATTCTCTCTTTCTCGCTCTTGCTCTGTCGTGCTCTTCTTTTTCAATAGTAGCCCCAGCAGAATTGTTGAGACAATGTAATTTTTTTGCAGTCTATATATAATTCATGCTTATTACTGCTCTGCCTTGCTAACCCAGATATGATGATTTTATGAAACAATAATTCAATCATGAACAGATTATTATAACTAAAATGCAGGACACATTGTTATTTCACTGCAGATAAATGGAAAGAAAAAACAAGAGAGTCCTGCTGAAAAGATGAGACTGGTTTATGCTGGTCTGGTGCTAGTCTAGCTGGTGGACCAGCATTACCGTGTTCACTAGCAAAACTTACCTGGTGAAGCTGGTCCAGTAAACCAGAACTGTACAAATCATTCTTCTTGTTAAATTATTATTGTGAAGTTCTAACAACTTAAAACTTTTAGTAATGCATCCAAGACACTTTTACTGCAATTAATATGTTTTTCATACGTTTTCTTACTTTTAGGGTTAGGGTTATCTGTTTACACACCACTGACAGTGAGGTTTAGGGGTGGATCTTCCCAGCTAACAAAAAAAAGAAGAAGAAAAAAAAAAAAGTTCTAAGAATGTTTTGCTAACGTTCCCTTAAAATTATAAAAACATTATTTTGAATGTTCTTTGACTGTTTAAATTAAAACGTCCAGTTCTTTAAAAGTTTTAAAAATATTTTTTCTTGGTTATGCAAATATTATAGGAAAGATTTAATTTTATCATTGTGCAAACATTACGGGAATGTTTCAGAATGTTCAGAGAATATACAGAAGTAACAAGCATAACATTGTATTAACGTCCAGCTGAAATGTTTCAGGAAAAAACGGTCCATGAACGACATTTAAATATTTTTTTTGTGCCAAAGTTTTGAGAGTTAAAGGGTTAGTTCACCAAAAATTTAAATTTCTTTCATTAAATTCTCGTTACACATCCGTTCATCTTCGGAACACAAATGAAGATCAATATTTTCGTAAATAAAGTGCTCTGACTCTGCTCTGGCCCGTTCATACCAAGAACGATAACTATAAAGATTGATATAATTCTAAAAATCGTTCTAAATGTAAAAGAATAGCAGAGTCCACACCACAGCTATAACGATAATGATATAGAGAAACGATATAGTTGGGTTCACTTTCAGAACGGGTTTTTTTCCAGCTGTTGAACGATAAAACACTGACAGCCAATCAGAATCCATTCTAATGTAAAATGGCAGAAGACATTGTGGAGAAGTTAATCGCTGAGGTCCAGAAAATTCCACTGCTGTTCGACAAGTCAAACCCCCTTTTCAAGAAAATGGATATATGGAAAACAATTGGTCATACCCCCGGAATAAATGGTGAGACATGTTAATGATGAGATCATTATGCCAGGCTAGCAAACAGTGTAACATAAAATTATCTCAGGTATCCAGCGCTAGTTTCGACATCATTGTCTTGCTTTGAAGTTGCAGTGAAAAAGACTAGGTGTTGTTTTTATTCCACTGTATTGACTACGTCAGTTAAAAATTCACGGTTAGATTAGATCGATTACACTAGCTATTCACTCAAAACATAGATTACTGAGGACATCTGCTGGTTAAAGCCATGTAAATGCGACAAGAACAGCAAAAACATGTTTTCACACTTTGAAACCGCAGTTTTGAAACGTTATCGTTCATTGGTGTGGATGCAAATATAGTTATTGTTATAATTAACCTTATAGTTATCCTTTTTGGTTTGAACGGATTTTAAGGTATGGCGAGCTGCAGGGGGGGTGTTGTAGGGGGTGCTGGGCTCAGGCATCCACTGCCCTACTAAGTATCATAATACATGCCTGCCAAAGCCATACGTTAAGTTTTAATATACACTCAAAAAAATGATACGTTAGATTAACTTAATTTTTTTATGTCAACAGGTTCCACGTAATTTGGTTATGTTGCATTTAATTAACATTATTTATTTCAGTTAACTTAAATTTATTACGTACAGTTAACTCAATGCCATTTAGTTGAATCAGGTTAACATTCTTAATTTTGTTCAAAACCATTAAGTTTAATTATCCTAATATTAATATCAAACAGAAATTTAAAAAAAAATCCAGTTTAATTGATTAGTTTATTTAGTGGATGCGTTCCAGAACAATTTTCACAACTTTTACAAAATCTTTACTCTGTAAAGACTCTTATTGTTAGGTGTTAGCCAGAAGATGGTTTTATTCCATCTATGGCATGCCCAAAATAGTTGTTTTTATTATTAAAACAACTTTAATTGTTGTTAGCAGGTCCTCAACCTAAGCACATGTTCTACACTTCACTACAATGGTAACCCCTAAAACTATTAACATAACAGAAACTTTTAAATACCAACATAATAGAAAGTAAACATTAAAAAGTCTCTCCATTTTCTCATGTTGCTAAAAACTGCTTAAAATAACACTTTATTTCAACATTTACTCTTCCAGATCAGCCCCTTTGCAAAGCATGATGGGAAGTGAAAGTCCTGTTTGATTGAGTCCTGGTTGAGTTTACTTGATTGAAACATGTTATTTTAATATTAAAACATTAAGTTAAGTCAAAAAGTAATCGTTTTAAGTCAATTTAACATGAATCAATTAAATTTGAACCAGAAACCTAATACAATGGTGTTGAATCAAAATAAGTTGTTTAAATAAAGTGAACAGCATCAAAAAATCTTTTTTTTTTAGTGTATCTTGCTCACTTTACGGCTTAAAATGGTCTAGAAAATCCAAAAAATATTTGTTGCAGAATGCTGAACACTTGTACAATTTATTATTGATTCTGCTTATTTAGAGGTCTATGTTTGGATGAATATTTTGGTGGGGCTCTGCACCACCTGCCCATACGGACGAGCTGAGGCTGTTTAATATATGCATTGTGTAAAATCAATAAGCCCTGTGAGCCATGGTTTACAGGGAATTTAGAACTTTGCTCCACATCGTGACTAACAACATCCCTCAGGTGTTCTAAATTCATTGTAAACCACGGCTTCTTGGGGCTTATTGCTTTAATTTGTCCTGCATTACTTCCTGCAGAGTTAACTATTAATGACAGACCATTATTCTAAAATGTTACCTATTTTTGTGAGTTCAAACAGTGTGTGCCTGTGATGTGAAGAATCCTGCAGGTCACAGTGGGGCACAAATATTTAATATATTTACAGTTTTGAACAGTTTCCAGTTATATTTACTTTACTTTGACATTTAATAATCAAGTTAATAAATCAAACTACAAAAAAGCACATGTTCAACTCATGCAGGACAGCAGCATGCAAAACCCGACATGTTGGTGACCAGCATTGGTGACATTATTATCTTTTTTTTAGCAGTGAAAGGAGAGAAAGTGTTGTAGGTACATGTATAGGACAGAGAGAGAAAGAACGACAGAATAGTATAGATATATAAGGATTTTAGAATGTAAGAAAACAAACAAACAAACATCCAACAGACACTTTTAAATGCTAAGCACCCAGTCAAGATAAAATGTTCAGATTGTGTGTGCCTGTGATGTGAAGAAACCTGAAGTAGAATTAATGCTGTCAGGAAAGTGAGGAAGAGTTCAGCTGTGGCACTGGGGATGTGATCAGTTCACACGTTCAGTAAATGAGAAGTGAAAGAGAGTTCAAGCAGTTCACAGAGAGGAAAGAAGTCTCTGCTGTGAGTGAGACAGAAGAGATAGAGACTCAGGGCAGGCTGGGATTACATGGCTGCGCGCTTTTATTACAGGGGATAACGGTGTGTGATAGAGATGGGAAAAAAGAAAAGGGAAGGATTTGTGGATGTGTTTACAAATTGTGGGAGAGCAGCACCAAAACGTGGATTCATCCTACAAAGAAATTGATGTTATGTATTTTTTTTTTATCATCTTCAGACAGAGACTGATCCATATAAAAAATATGTTTTACTCAGACTTTTCCCTTTGACCCCATTTAGAGTTTTAAAAGGGTTAGTTCACCCAAAAATGAAAATTCTGTCATTAATTACTCACCTTCATGTCGTTCCACACCCGTAAGACCTTTGTTCTTCTTTAGAACACAAATTAAGATATTTTTGATGAAATCTGAGAGGTTTCTGAACTTCCTACAGCAACGTCATTCCAAATTTCAAGTCCCAGAAAAAGGCATTGTTAAAATAGTCTGTGTCACTACAGTGGTCCATGTGACTAACAGCATAGGAGACTGACATGGAAGAGAAGAAATTGTTGAATAAAGTTATTATTTTTGTTTTGTTTTTTTGTGCAGAAAGTATTCTCGTCTCTTCATAACATTAAGGTTGAACCACTGTGGTCACATGGACTATTTTAACAATGTCTTTACTACCTTTCTGGGCCTTGAAAATGGTAATCACATTGCTGTCTATGGGGGATCAGAAACCTCTTGGATTTCAACAAAAATATCTTAATTTGTGTTCTGAAGATGAACGAAGGTCTTACGGGTGTGGAACGACATGAGGGTGAGTAATAAATGACAGAAATTTCATTTTTGGGTAAACTAACCCTTTAACCCTATAAAGCCTGTCATATTTGATACAGAAAATTCTAAGGCCTCTAAATTATCAACATGATCAAAACCAGTTGTTTTTCTATCTACTACTTCTATTCTATCTATACATATCTTTTTGCTGTTAAATCTTTACTGATTTTTTATAAAGTAAATGTAAGAGTAACTTCTATATTGTTGGTAATATTTCAAGATGAACACTTAATGCATTTTGTTATGTTTTATAATAAAATACAAAAACTACACAGCTTTGATCATAAACTAAGCATTTAAAGGGATAGTTCACCCAAAAATGAAAATATATGGGGCGCTGTATTTGAAAGCCCAAAAAAGTGCGTCCATCCATCATAAAAGTAATCTATGCGGCTCCAGGGGGTTAATAAAGTGATTCTAGTTTATAAAGTTTTAAATATGGATATTTTTCTTACAAAGACATCACTTCGCTTCAGAATGCTTTTATTAACCCCCTGGAGCCGTATGGATTACTTTTGATGGATGGATGCACTTTTTGGGCTCCATATACAAGTGCCCCATTCACTACCATTATAAATCTTGGAAGAGCCAGGATATATTTTAATATAACTCTGATTGTTTTCGTCTGAAAGAAGATAGTCATATACAACTAGGATGTCTTGAGGGTGAATAAATCATGGGATAATTTTCATTTGAGTGAACTATCCCTTTAAATATCATTTTTGAGTGAATTATCTCTTTAAATATAATCTTACTAAGACATTATTGGGAGATATAGAGTAACAACTGATATTTATATGCATAATATATAAGTAAACTGCTATACTGTTATAAAGATCTCATTGATTTACATTACAAGCTTTCAGAACTTCTGAATTTGGCCATTAATCTAAAGGTTCAATAAAGTGTTAAATAAAAAATAAAAAAAATAAAAAAAAAGATTTTAAAAAAATGTGATGACTATTATTTTCATATGTCAGGCTTGGTAAACATCTGTTTAAAGTTTTTTTTTTATCTTTAGAAAGGTTTTTTGGTAACACTTTATTTTACAGTACATTTGTTACACGTTACATGTATTACTATATAGTAATTACTATAAATTGTGCATAATTACATGTAACTAACCCTAAACCACACCCTAATCCTGACCCAATGTACATGTAGTTAATTATATTCGCTCAGTAATTAAATGTATAATTACACTGTAACACAAACACCTTAAAATAAAGTTCTGCTTGAATAAACATGCAGCAACGCTATGATGTAGTGACACATATAGTCATAAAAGGAGAGACCTTGAACATTTACAAAATTGCAGTTTTCCAAACTTTCAGACACTGTTCCTACTATACACTCAGAGTTGGCTTTAACTTACTGGACAGCCGTTTAGTTGAGTGTCTTTTCTTTTGCACCAAGGCTATTGGTAACTATGACAACCTCACCCTCTCATTGTCAGCAGGACTTAAGGCTTGAAAACAATGTACGCTGTTATAAAAGGTGTTTGTGTGCGTGTGTGTGTGCGTGTGTCAGTGATAGATGAAGTGCAGCGTGCTCTGCAGATATATGACTCTGTGTCTGACTGCACTACAGACCTGCCACTGTTTCAGCTGCAAACATTTCACTCCCAACTTCCTACAGACAGTACGAGAGAAAGAGAGAAAAGAGAGGAAGAGGCAGGGAGGAAGAGAAAGAGACAGATTGGGCAGGAGTGCTTTTAAAACTAACACGACACAAAGAGCTAATTCAGAAGCGGGCCTGCACCTGCCTCCATACACTGTACAGACGCACACGCTCTCACAGTAAAACTTTACACAGACAAGAATGCCTTGTCATTGCATCTTTGTGTTTTCATGCTCAAATGGGCACATTAGCCACAATGCTCTGCTTCTCGAAGCACACGAGCATACTAAAAACTAACCTAAGAAAGCAAGTAAACTTTGAAAGAAAGAACTTTCTGAATTTTACATGTAAATGAGTAGTCGACATGAAAAACTTTTGGGAAGTTGATGTTCTACAATGTGACTTGCTAAACTCTATTAAAACTCTTTTAAAGCATTTTTTTTTTAAATAATTGTCTCTCACTTAATACAGTGCCATAAGTTGCANNNNATTTAAAAAATTTATTTTGTTATACATCTTTAATATAATATGATAATTATTTTGTATGCAGCTTTTATGACATATTAATTTTAAGACATATTACACTTGTACTCCTCCTGGTCAAAAATGACTGCATTGGAAATGAATGGGAAACGAATTCCATCTAGTGGAAACGCCCAAACAAAATGTTACTAAAAGCTCATTTTTTGAGATATCAAGCTCAAATTTGGAACATAACTAGTTTAGATGTATGCCAGTTTAGATTTTTGTTTAGATTTTCTCACAGTTTTAGAGTAAAGTGTTTTGGAAAATACATATTTCAATTGAAAATAGTATTTTTGTGCATTTTTCATAACAATAAAACAATGAACACAAAAGATATTTTGAAGAATATGGGTAACCAAACAGTTGATGGACCCCATTGACTTCCATAGTATGGAGAAAAAAAAAAATACTATGGAAGTCAATGGGGTCCATCAAATTTTTGGTTTCCGACATTGTTGAAAATACCTTCTTTTGTGTTCAGCAGAAGAAAGAAATTCATACAGGTTTGGAACAGCCTGAGGGTGAGTAAATGATAACAGAAATTTCATTTTTGGGTGAACTGTCCCTATAAAATCACACCTCAAGGCCATTTAAAATTGAAATAGCAAAGACAAAAAGTGGCTTAAAAATATGAAAAATTTGAATTGATCAACTACAGGACCACATATATACATTTTCCTTAATACATGCCAATTAAATTAAACATTGAAAGTGAAGTGAAAGTGAAGTGACATGTGGCCAAGTATGGTGACCCATACTCAGAATTTGTGCTCTGCATTTAACCCATCCAAGTGCACACACACAGCAGTGAACACACACACCGTGAACACACACCCGGAGCAGTGGGCAGCCATTGCTGCGGCGCCCGGGGAGCAGTTGGGGGTACGGTGCCTTGCTCAAGGGTCTCACCTCAGTCGTGGTATTGAGGGTGGGGAGAGCGCTGGACATTCACTCCCCTCACCGACAATCCCTGCCGGACCTGAGACTCGAACCCATGACCTTTGGGTTACAAGTCCGACTCTCTATCCATTAGGCCACGACTGCCCTAAATGCCCTTGATGTCATCTTAATATTTTCCAAATGTGAATTCTATTTACATGCATGCATAGACACAATAACTCACATCATTCACTGTGGATTTGCATCTATCAAGACTAAACAAACCAAATGAACCTGTCAACATATCCAGACAACAAACAAACACCCTCTGCTAATCTATACACACTTTGTTATCCCTCACAAACACTGTAGTAGCACATTTTCACACTAACAAGAGGCCAGAGGTCTGTTTGTGGGGCAGTTTACAGGGTGGAGGAGTCTGAGAAGAGTCTTTTAAGAGCGAGAGAAAGAAAAAGAGGGCAGCCAACAGGATGGGGGCTTACACCACCCTGTGTGCCAGGCCGTTTGGCAGCTCATGTGCACTTTTTCAGGTGGCATCTGTAGTAAAACTTTTCTGCCACACCAACACACACACTCCTGTGCTGCTGTCACAGCGTGGCATGTGAACGTCTGGTTTGGCATGACACTTGAAGCTTACAGCTTTGGAGACACATAGCGCCTTCCTCTGGTAGCATTTAACATCACAGTGCACCGGGGCATCGATATAATAATTGCAGGTACTCTTATATGATGGTTTAGAGCATGGGACCCACATTTTCCCATTGTCATTAATGACCCAAATTTGACTAAATTCTTACGAATTCTTTGTAAGAATATCACTAACACTGCTGAATGAACAGTATAAGGTAAGGCTATTAAATAGCAGTTTTTGTTAATACAATAAAGTTAGTAAGTTGGAATGAGCCACCACAGTCATTAAAAATATAGAAAATTACAAAATAAATGAAAAAAGTGGTATTTTGGAAACTATAATTACTATGGTAAATACACAAAACATGAACTGTTAACCCTTTGGTGCTCTTCATGTGGCCATCAAAAATGTATGTACTGTATTTCAGTTTAATAATTTTTATTTAATATTTTGTATTTTTAGGGGATTTTATGGATTAAGTTATATTTATGCAGTAGTTATAATCCATTTATTTACTTTTTGAGCACAGAACTGAAAATTTAATTTCCAACTTAAGCTGTCATAAATCTTGAATGCTTTGGATCACAGACTTTCTCTTTTTAAAGATGACACTTGGTAGATTATTGCTGAAGTGAAAAAAGTTTTAAAACTGAACAAAAAAAGTTATAGAATTGTATGTTTATTTGTTCTGAAAAATGCACAAAAATAATATTTTCAATTGAAATATATATTTTCCAAAACACTGTGAGAAAATCAAAGCCGTAAATCTAAACAAGCTGTGTTCCAAATTTGAGCTTGATAACTCAAAAAAATGAGCTTTCAGTAAGATTTTGTTTGGGCGCAGTACCAAATGTTTCCACTTGATGGAATTCGTTTCCCATTCATTTCCAATGCAGACATTTTTGACCGCAAAGAGTACAAGTGTGACTATTTTTCGAATCATGTCCATGATTTTTGTGTGTGTTCACATAGCAAGTGCCAAAACTTATACCAAGTTCCGTAGCATTCCGTTGAAGTNNAAAAAAAAAAAAAAAAAAACTAAACATAAAATTTTTTGGTCAAAAATTACCGAAGACCACCAGAAGGTTGATAAAACATATGAACATTGATCCTGATGAATAGAATGAAAATCATACCTGCATGCAAATCTTTTCCAGCTAACAGTTACGTAATATTTTGGTACTTTTTGGTAATATCATGACTATGTGACTTACTCTTTAATGACGACGTTGATGATCGTCTCAATATAAACTACAAAAATGTGAATTTGTGAAAATTTGTGAATTTTACATCATGCACATGCATATTACGTGTTCACACTATAGCCTAAAAAATTATTTTCATGATTTTTCACATTTTTTCTTTTGTCAAATCAACTTGAAAAATGTATGTGGTTTCAGATAACATAATATTTAGAGTTTCTGTTGATTTAAACCAATCGCCTTCATTGTATTAACTAATTTCAATGAACTCAAAATTTTAAGGCAACCAGGTAACTTACTTTTTTAAGTTAAACCAACAATTCCTTTTTACAGGGGCATAGTTTTTCTTTACAAAGTGACATCGCCAACTACTGGCCTGGCATGCATAAAACAGCGTTTTTAGTTGTTTTCGAGGATCCGTGTGAACAGGGATCGTTTTGACAACATTGTTGTCTGTACATGAAAAACTCAAAGTAAAAATGTTGTCGCGTAAACGTATACCCTTAAACTGCGTCTGACAGAAGAGTCATCAGCTCATGTCTTACAAAATAAAAGCCTTGCACAAGAAAAACAATTATAATTACTTTTTTTGTTGTTGCTGTTTGGTGGTTGTTGTTGTTTCTTTGACTACACACTCCACGACCCATGGTCTTGCGAGCCACTTCTGGGTCGCACCTACCAGTTGAGAAACACTGGTTTAGAGGGACAAAAGAGATCTAAAAATGTGACTGATAGCTGGTGTGGTGTTTGAAAGATGTGAGAACGGCCCTACAAGGAAGAACAGCCAGTATAACAGCCTGACCTCATCTCAACCCCTGCACTGGGAAAACAATCTGTATTTCACAAATCTGCTTCAGGCTGTTGAGCTTATGGTCCATTTGACTTGACACACAGAAGCACATTACAGAATGGTGAGAGGTGGACAAGAGGTTGCTTGTGGTGCAGAAGTGTCCCCTGCCCTCTCGCTGTATGTTCTTATTGACACTGCTACGAGAACACACACACACACAAAGCATTCAGCCCTGTTTACCTTGTGTGTTTCTGAGGATTTATTTTGACTCTAGATGTTTTTAGCTTAGCCAAGCAAACCACTGGTATTTCCTTCACATGTCTCTGCCATACACTGCCCCTGTGTGTGTGTTTATATTAAAGACATACTGTAGTTAGCTCTCTGTGGGTTATCTGACCTCTGAAGAACGATTCTGCTGCTTATAAGGGCATTCATTAGAATCAGATCCAAAGTCACTCTTGTTTATCATGTGTAATGCAGAACTGGTTTCAGAATAGATGCAAAGACCAGTGTTGGGGAAAGTTACTTTTAAAAGAAACGCATTACAATATTGTGTTACTCCCTAAAAAAGTAACTAATTGTGTTACTTTTACTAATTACTTTTTATGGAAAGTAATGTGTTACGTTACTTTTGCTTTACTTTTTCTCACCTGGACTGAGCTGTTTGCTTGTTTGTTTTTATAACAACAAAAAAGTTATATTTGAGGCAAATGTTAAGGCCCTTTCACACCAAAAGTGAAATGAATAATCCTCGGGCTGAAGGAAATGCAAATTCACTCCTGTACAGTAGAGGGCGCAGCTCAAACAAACCTTTCAGCTGTGCTGCCATTCTGGAATACAGAAGAATACAATGCAGGAGAAGAAGTAAATGAGTAAATGTATGCTCACATTTAGTCTAGAGCTAGTTTAGAATTACCATGTTCACACAGCGCACACAACACACCTGCACTTACTCCCGATTTCTCTCAACATGGGGACAGGAGAGCTGTCAGTCAGTACATGGGAAAAACTTGTGTTACTTATTTGAAAAATAAACTTTAAAAGGAACGCACTTTTCGCGTGCAAATGATACGCACTTTTCGCGTGCCAATGATACGCACTTTTCGCGTGCGTATGATAGGCACTTTTCGCGTGCAAATGATACGCACTTTTCGCGTGCTAATGATACGCACTTTTCGCGTGCATATGATACTCATTTTCGCGTGCAAATGATACGCACTTTTCGCGTGCATATGATACGCACTTTTCGCATGCAAATGATACGCACTTTTCGCGTGCAAATGATACGCACTTTTCGCGTGCGTATGATAGGCACTTTTCGCGTGCTAATGATACGCACTTTTCGCGTGCGTATGATACGCACTTTTCGCGTGCTAATGATACGCACTTTTCGCGTGCTAATGATACGCACTTTTCGCGTGCATATGATACTCATTTTCGCGTGCAAATAATACGCACTTTTCAGTGCATATGATACGCACTTTTCGCATGCAAATGATACGCACTTTTCGCGTGCAAATGATACGCACTTTTCGCGTGCGTATGATAGGCACTTTTCGCGTGCTAATGATACGCACTTTTCGCGTGCGTATGATACGCACTTTTCGCGTGCGAATGATACGCACTTTTCGCGTGCATATGATACTCATTTTCGCGTGCAAATGATACGCACTTTTCGCGTGCATATGATACGCACTTTTCGCGTGCAAATGATACGCACTTTTCGCGTGCGTATGATAGGCACTTTTCGCGTGCTAATGATACGCACTTTTCGCGTGCAAATGATACGCACTTTTAGCGTACGTATGATACGCACTTTTCGCGTGCCAATGATACGCACTTTTCGCGTGCATATGATACACATTTTCGCGTGCAAATGATACGCACTTTTCGCGTGCATATCATACGCACTTTTCGCGTGCTAATGATACGCACTTTTCGCGTGCATATGATACGCACTTTTCGCGTGCATATGATACTCATTTTCGCGTGCAAATGATACGCACTTTTCGCGTGCATATGATACGCACTTTTCGCGTGCAAATGATACGCACTTTTCGCGTGCAAATGATACGCACTTTTCGCGTGCGTATGATACGCACATTTTCGCGTGCGTATGATACGCACATTTTCGCGTGCCAATGATACGCACTTTTCGCGTGCATATGATACGCACTTTTCGCGTGCAAATGATACGCACTTTTCGCGTGCATATGATACGCACTTCTCGCGTGCATATGATACGCACTTTTCGCGTGCATATGATACCAATTTTCGCGTGCATATGATACCAATTTTCGCGTGCATATGATACGCACTTTTCGCGTGCATATGATACGCACTTTTCGCTTGCAAATGATACGCACTTTTCGCGAGCAAATGATACGCAATTTTCGCGTGCATATGATACGCACTTTTCGCTTGCAAATGATATGCACTTTTCGCGTGCAAATGATACCCAATTTTCGCGTGCGTATGATACACACTTTTCGCGTGCGAATGATACGCACTTTTCACGTGCATATGATACGTGCTTTTCGCGTGCATATGATACGTGCTTTTCGCGTGCAAATGATACGCACTTTTCGCGTGCGTATGATACGCACTTTTCGCGTGCCAATGATACGCACTTTTCGCGTGCAAATGATACGCACTTTTCGCGTGCAAATGATACGCACTTTTCGCGTGCAAATGATACGCACTTCTCGCGTGCATATGATACACATTTTCGCGTGCAAATGATACGCAATTTTCGCGTGCATATGATACGCACTTTTCACTTGCAAATGATACGCACTTTTCGCGTGCAAATGATACCCAATTTTCGCGTGCGTATTATACACACTTTTCGCGTGCGAATGATACGCACTTTTCACGTGCATATGATACGTGCTTTTCACATGCATATGATATGCAATTTTTGACGTGCAAATACTTTTGGCGTAGGCCTACATATAATATACGCCCCTATCCCACACCACTAATCCTACCCATTGTGTATCATATGCACGCAAAAGTAATTTCAGCTTATAAATAGCATGCCAAGCATAAACTCGTGCTATAGATACGCAGACTCCATACTTGGAGATTGTGTTGTCTTAAATGACAGATTTAATTGATTTGAGCCCTTCTCATGAAGCTGTGGTACCCGAGATACACTGGGAAACACTGGCCTATGTCATCTTGCTTAAATGTTGTGTTCTTCAGAAAATAAAAACAGAATTTCTCTAGAATAATATAAGCACAGAACATGACAGGAATAGTGACCAGGGTATAAGTGGGCCTTTATCTCAACTGAGATGGAAATGAGAGACAGAGCAGAAACAAAGAAAGAAAAAAGTGAGAAAGAGAGACTATGTATTGTAAATGAGAAGCACAGAGTATATCTACCTCCATCTGTCTCTGTCACCACACTCCAAGAAGAGGGGAGCGCAGCCTCTTTCACACGCTTTTTTTCCCTTCTCGCCTGTTCCTGTCTAAGTCTCACACTCCTCTCATTTCTCATGTCTTTTGCTCTGTCACCAAGGTGCAGGAGCCTGAGGTGAACTCATAATGAGCTTGTGAAACTCACTTTTCCTATTGTTTTCCTGGACTAACGCACACACACAGAGTCTCTCCTTCAGTTGGGTTTCCTCTCAATGTACAGACAACAGCAAGCCTTGATCTTTGCTCTGCTGTAGCAGCACAGTGACAGCATGTCTCAGATACAAGTAAGACCCACTAATGATGCCAGCGCTCCTCATGCACATACATATGAATTATGGATTTCCTTTCCATATTGCTATTTGAAAGCATTGTCAAATTCCCTGTACTTAGAACTACTGTACTACATCAGGATGCATTTTATATTGCAGGGCTAATTCTCAGAAAACTGCCATTTGTGTTACAATTGTGTACTCCAGTATTGTTGTTGTTAACTAAAACTATTAAAACCATTTTCTTTTTAAATAAAGCTGAAATAAAATATAAGTATTACATGAAACAATTTTTTTTTTTAAATGTTTTCATGGCAACTAACTGAAATATGGTGAAGTGCTAAAATTACTAACTGCAATAAAAAATAAATTAAAACTACACAGAAAATATAATAATAATAATAAACAATAAAAATGACTAAATAAAAACAACTAAATTATTAAAATGAAAATGAAAACTGAATGAAAAATAAAGGCTAAATAAAAATATTAATAATACTAATTATTTTAGTATATAAATAATACTAAAATAACAGTTGTGTACTAATGACTTACTGTTAATATAATTAATATAATATTTGAGTAGCATTTAATAAAGGAATGTTGCATCTCAATGAGTACATTTCAAAATCATATAGAATTTTTAAAAAAAAACTTATTTCTATAAGTACATATTCTGGCCTTGAGGTAGGGAAAAGTTCAGTTGTAACTTGAAAGTCTTTCTGTAGACTACAACCTTTTATGTTCCAATAAGGTCAGAAAACCATGGATGAATAATTCAATTAATAATATTTATTCACATATTTAGATAGCTCTACTGAATATGCCTGCTAAATCTTTTGATGATGATGATACTGAATTTTTCTTAAAATATAGCCTACATTTTGCAATGCAACATACTGGCACATTTACAATGTTTGTGAATGGATCTAGCTCCATCTAGCGGTGAAATAAATCTTGAACAACACGACGGGAGGGGCATCTGATCTGAAAACAATTGATATTTTACCATTTACACTATAGTGGCTGCGCTTTTGTACCAGGACACGAGCTCCAGTGAAATACCGCCGTGTCCCTGTGAAATATTACTGATAAATCTTTGTCTGACAATGGAGATTACCGATTTGACAATCATTTCCTTCATTTATAAATATATATATATATATATACATTTATCCTTCATTTATACATAAAAACAGAATTCATTCATACATGTCTCAGAATAGCACATCATATTTCTGGGAAACACACAGAAGCTCGTCAAGGCTTGAAGAATGGTTACTTTAGGTCAGGATTTAGTCGAAATTCGAAGTTTAATCTTGACCAAAAGTTAAATAAAACTTGATCAGTTCTTTAAGCAGATTTCAATTTCAATGGTTCATGTCATCATGCGAGTGGACATCGCTGCACTGGAAACCTCCAATAGCCACCAGTAGTGCGTCACTAATGCACTTTCAACACTAGGTGGCGCAGTGATACTGGCATCATGTGATAGATGGCGAAAAAAACCCTAAACATAAACCTGCTCACCTGAGAATATTTAAGGCCTACATCTGAATAGTTAATTCTTAGCGTTTGTCTGTTATTGATGTCATATTGTACTGATATCATAGGCCTACTTGTGCATTAACATATTTACATTTTTATTTAGTGTATAGATCTAGGCTATGATTTATTGTGAGGGACAAAGAAATATCGAGCTGAACTTTAACGTATATTCTATCTATCTATCTATCTATCTATCTATCTATCTATCTATCTATCTATCTATCTATCTATCTATCTATCTATCTATCTATCTATCTATCTATCACTTAAATAAATAAATAAATAAATAAACTCCACAATAGTCTGAGATCAATACCTGCTGCCTCGGACCCCCTAGCGGTCAGGACAGCGTGATGATTTGTTAATCCATGATATTCAGAAGGACATTTGTGTCCAGCAGCTCGTCTGTAATAACATACAATAGTCCTCATGTGAAATTTCGTCAAAATGTTTTGCAATAGGTTTAGGATATCGCTTAAAATTGATTCTTGTTAAAATGTTTGTGAAAAGAAAAGAAAAGAAAAATAGGGAAAACGCTCAGAACAGAAACTGTAAGTGTGAACAAATCGAAGAATTAACCAGTTAAAACAAAGAACATTTCTAAATTTCGATCATTATTTACAGTCTGTTCCTGAAGCGGTGGCATTTTAATGCTCATTGTGTTGCTCCAAAACATGAAGACAATTTTAAAAACGTGAACTGATTAGCTACTAAATAAAATACTGCTTGCAAAGCAGATTTTTTTTGTTGCATATGACCTTGGTCACGGATTAGAAACATTTTAAATTATTTTGTGAAACAGTGAAACTACAGATCTGCAAATTTTATATAGATTTATTAATTCGTATAAATTCAGTCAAATAACAACTTAGGCTACAATGATACAATAATAATTTGATGATGACGATGATGATGATAATAATAATAATAATAATAATAATAATAAGCTGTTTCGGGAAATATCAGATTTTTTAAATTAAATTATGTGGTGATCATTTTTGTAGTGGCTAAATATCATAACTTATGCTATGCAGGTAAAATAATTTTAGCAATTGTACAAAAGCGTTACTATGTTTTTTTTAAATATATAAATCAGCTGAGATTTCAGGAGGACAACAAGAACGGAATCAGGAATAGTCTGTTTAATCCTTTCTGTTCATAATATAAAACAAACGTCAGTTTTTAATTTGCAAAATGTATTAGCTTATATAGATTATATTGTTTTAAGAATTCCTAGATTAGCCAAAATTCGTTTTTCTCAATTTGATCAAGCCTGTATTCTGTCTCTCTCTGTTTATGAATGACTTAAATCATCTCCCTGAAATCCCAATCTATATGCCACGCCTACCTCGAGGAGATTGTCATCTATTGGCTGAAGGAGACAAGAATACAAGATTAGACACCGTATTTGCCGCACTTGGGTGTATATATGACCAAATTCCCCTCACAAAAAGCAGACACTTGTTGTTTTTAACCTGACCAGTCAGAGATAGTATTGTGCGTTACAGTGAGAGCGTGAGCTCCAGAGAGACACATTTGCCTTATAGGCACTGGAGATATGAACACCATCGACGCGCAGATCCATCACAATAGTAACGCTGCTGTCAACCCTCTCCAGCAACTGCCAAAAAGCGCGCACGAGACACCGGATATGGCCGTGTACTGTGACAACTTCAGTGTTTACCACCAACAGAGTCTACCTGCGGCGCAGAGGCCAGCGGGCTACGGCCTGGGGGACTACGCGACCCCAAACCCATACCTGTGGCTCAATGGACCTAGTGTCAACTCCTCTTCGTCGTACATACATGGCAACAACAGCCCCTCGTTCATCCCCCCGGCTTACGGCTCTCAGAGGCAATATCTCACTAACTCCTCCGGGTTCGCCGGTCCGGACCTAGGTTGGCTCTCCATCGCGAGCCAAGAGGAACTTTTAAAGCTCGTGCGCCCGCCTTACTCATACTCGGCTCTGATAGCCATGGCGATACAGAACGCGCACGAGAAGAAGTTAACTTTGAGTCAAATTTATCAATATGTGGCGGATAATTTCCCGTTTTATAAGAAGAGTAAAGCGGGATGGCAGAACTCCATCAGACACAACCTTTCCCTGAATGACTGCTTCAAAAAAGTGCCGCGTGACGAAGACGACCCAGGTGAGTGATGCTCGTGCACCTTTGCATACAAGTGAGCTAGCCATGAACTGTGATATAGGGACAATGACGCGATACTCATTTTTGTTCAGATCTATAAAGTCATAAAACTAAAAAAAAGTTCATACAAAAATTACTTGAGAAAACAAATTACCGCATGTAGCCAATACTTGTGTTTATTTCTGAATTAGAAGTCATATATGTCCAGAGATTGTACATTTATTAAATAAATAATATAAATAACATAAATTCAATAGTTCTTGAAAAGTGTAAATACATTTTGTGAGAAAAAAAAGAAAAATTTTGACATAAGTAAGGCATTACCTTTTATATTTTCATTAAAAAGTAAAAATAATGCTATATAGATATATATATATATAT
>RJVU01057857.1:6925728-6961580 GCA_003731715.1 Anabarilius grahami | reverse complement strand
GGATTATGATCAACAAAGCAGATCCCACACCTGCATCAAGAGAAGGAAGGGGGGGCTCTTGTTGCAGTGGGGTGAAAAATCTACAGCCCATCTCTGGGGGAAAAATGGACATTACATGAATCCGTCTTTTACACTTGAACAGTTGGTACTAAGGGGCCCAAAGTGTGCCAAGAAAATATCCCTCACACCATTACACAATCCACCAGCCTGAACCACTGATACAAGACAGGATGGATCCCTGCTTTCATGTCGTCTATGCCAAATTCTGACCCTCCCATCTGAATGTCACAGTAGAAATCGAGACTCATCAGACCAGGCAACATTTTTCCATTCCAGTCTCAGACAATTTTGGTGAGCCGTGTGAATTGTAGCCTCAGTTTGTTGTTCCTATCTGAAAGGAGTAGCACCCGGTGTGGTCTTCTGCTGCTGTAGACCATCTGCTTCAAGGTTCGACATGTTGTGAGTTCAGATATCGGTTGTAACGAGTGGTTATTTGAGTTATTGTTGCCTTTCTATCAGCTCAAATCAGTCTGGCCATTCTTCTCTGATCTCTGGCTTCAACAAGGCGTTTTTACTCACAGAACTGCCACTCACTTGATATTTTCTCTTAACGGACCATTCTCTGTAAACCCTAAAGATGGTTGTCTACTTCAGTAGTTCGTACTTTACTATGTCTACATCCCAAAATGCATTGAGTTGCTGCCATGTGATTGCCTGATTAGATATTTGCGTTAACAAGCAGTTGAACTGGTGTAGCTAATAAAGTGGCCGGTAGTGAAGAAAGTTATTAGGAGTTATTAGTTATTAATATTAGGAGCAGTTATATAAAGCCGCAGTTGTTAGATTTTGTGAGATACTGTATAAAGTCACAATTGGGAGGCATAAACAGTAAAAAAAAAAAAAAAAAAGTTCTACAAATGAAATGTCATATCAACTTAGTAAACTGTTAAGTCGTTATTATATAAGCACACATCTTTATACAATGTGCAACTACAACCACCTTCCTGAAAGATACAACGCAAGTAAACGGATGCAATGAGTCTCGTACTCCTCTTGTATTCCCAAGAATGATCAAATAGAACTGTCAACACTGGAATCAGTATAAAAGAGTACTATTGTGTGGACAGGGGCGTAGCCATCATTTCAGAAGTGAGGGGGACAGAAATGTCAAGTGTAATACCATTATTTTCTTACCTTTGCCTAATTGACAGATTTTTTGTTCTTATCTCTTGCTTTTGATAAGAAATCAAATACACTCCTGAAACAATAATTTGTATTCTATAATATTTTTCCTATATTTTCCTAAAGACAGTTTTATAATTGGTTACACTGTTGTTTCAACCCAAATTTGGGTAAAAAATGGACAAACCCAACTGTTGGGTTAAAATTTTAAATTATATTTTTAACCCAATGTTTGGGTTTGTCCATATTTTTTTTAAGCACTTTTTCAGTGCATTATGCCATCATGGATTTTATAAAATGTAAAAAAAGTAATTTATTTTATAAAAGAATAAGGCAGAAAATGTATTACTTAATAAAGTCAATTAGTACTGCATCATTCATACTTAATTGTTATGGAAATATATCCCCTGGCGGCTTGAAAAACACACAAAAACCATATATTGTCGCAATTTTGTGTTCATTGTCTTCACGTTTCATCAGTCACTTTTTATTCAGCTACAGCGATAGCTGGATGACTTTGTCCATATGAGGGATTACCTGGAACATCAGAAGTAATTACTTCTGTCCTTTTTGGACTTTCTAGACTTCTGGCTTTGAGAAATAATGTAAACTTACATTACATGAGAGTGTTTAGCAATCCCTAGTCTTGTGCAGCCAGACCTTCATACTGACAGCAGAAGTTCTGGAGTGCATGTCATTTCTTATTTTTGCTTCCTCATTTCCTTTCCTCGCTCCACACCCTTAGGATGCGAGGGATGGATACACATGTGTATCCTCGCACATGACTCCTCAGGAAGCTTCCTTGATCCTCGTTCCTCGCCTCCTGTCAGTGCAATTAGAGAATTGAGATGTCCTTCAAGATGGCTGAGAACAATTGTTTTCCAAGTTGGAGGATGGAGGAGCAAGGAAAGGAGGAAGCATCAATTTAGAAGCACCCCTGTACTCCATCTCAGCTTTCATTGGCCAAGGACCCCCCAAGAGGGCGTCTGATCGACATGTAAAGCATCCAATCACAGTTTGTTTTGTTCCATGTCAAGTTTAGCGTGAAAATGTAAAGTCGATGTCCCTACAATAACAGCCCAGTGTGCATAATAAATTATTATTTCAAGAATTTTTTACAAGTTTACTACAACAATGGTGTAGCGAACTTCACATACTTTTGAAAATCCAGCGTGTAGTTGAACATGATAAGCGCATATTGTCACAGTTGTAAACACAATGGATTTTTTCGTCCATGAGGAGCTTTGGTGTCACAACGGCTTTCTTCCATAAGGGGGTTTGGCTTCATGATGGCTTTGTTTCCAGGCACACTGTTAAAGAACGCGACACACACGTCTCCCAGAAATACTGTATAATTCAACCAATCAGATGACGACTTCGAAACTCCTGAAGTGTTTCCCATTTTGTGTGGCATATGTATCAGACGTTCATCCAACGGTCTGTGGGTGTGACGTCTGAGGCTGAGACTAAGCGATCCCTGTTGTTTATATTGCCTCATTTTGGATAAGAATAAAACACAGATCATGCACAGAATATGTTGTCTCTTTGAACTTAAATCTAGATTTATTCACATTGGCCAAGAAAACCTTGTGAACTCTCTTGCCCTAAAAAAAAAAATGCAGGGACGAAAAAAATTTACATTTCATTAAAAAAGCGGATCCCAGCATCCCCTGCGTATTCTACGCCCATGTGTGTATAGGAAAGCTGTACCTTAAACATTTTTCTAATCTACTTTATTCAAGTCAAATATTGTTGATGATTTAAACCTGACTACACCAAAGAAAATTATTTGTAATGGTCAGGACAGGACAGGACAGGTAGAAATGTCTCCATATAGTGATGACTACACAGTTTACTATTTATGCAGTGAGTGTGAAAGTGAAATGTGAGGGGCTACAGAGGAATGTGTGTCATTGCCCCGCATCCCCGTCCTTCTGTTCTTTGCTTTTATTTTTTAATTGGACCCGGATTGCAATTTGCAGCTCTCTGGGGGCCACTCTCCCCACAGGGGTGTAATAAGCTATTACCCCTAACGCCTAACACTAATCGACATGGACAGCCCTTTGTGCAGTGCTGGGACAGGGGCCGCTATTGTACAGCCGACCTCCTGCCCTGGGACAGCAAGGGCAGCTATAGGGGTGTGAGGAGGGAACAGCTTCTCTACAACCATCCTGTTAAAAACAAAACAAACTCTAACACTTTACATTTCCTTTCTCTTTCTGGCAGCCAATGCAACCACAAGCTGATCCTCTTGCAGTTCACTCGTATAGTCAACGCTGGTCCCAATAAAGCATTGTAGTGATTTAAACACAACTATGTATGGATCACATCTCTGTGTGAACCACATTGTGTACATGGATGTACTACAAAGCCACTATGAGAAGTAGAGCATAACTGACTACTGTTTTTTCAACTTCAGGAACTTTCTTGTCGCAGAGAAGGATTTTTATTTATTTATTTATTTTGTTTTATAACAGATTTTATTAAAACTAAACAGACCCAGACTTTCGGTCTTAAAATATGAAAACACATTTTAAAATATTATGTTTAAATCTATGATCGTCTAAAAGAATGAAATAAACACAAAAGCAAAATAATGATTATTGTGTGAACATAACTATTTCTATTACAGCTGTATCACAGTTGTGGGATCATTTCCAACACAACCACCAATTTTGTCAATACACTCTAAAAAATGCTGGGTTGAAAATGGATAAACCCAGCGATTAGGTTGTTTTAACCAAGCGGTTGGGATAAATGTTTGCCCAATGTGCTGGGCAGTTTAAAAATGACTGTATTAGTTACTTAAAATGAACCCAAAATATGCTGGAAATGAACATTTATTAATATGTTTAATAATTAATAATTAAATAATAAACATTTACTAAATAGCTCATTAATAAATGTTCACCTTTTGATTATTATTGTTGCCTCTATAATTAACTGATTTTTAATTTACAACCTATTTTGGGTTTATTTTAAGCAAGCCACATTGTAATTTTTAAACAAGAGTTGGGTTATTATATATAAAAATAAGTGAACCTGGTTAAGTGGAACCAGGAGACAATATCTCAGTGATAAGCTTGAGATGAAATATTAGACAATAGATAACCATATTATTGTTTATCTATTGTCTAATTATGCAGTGTGAAAATATTTATTTGTATACATAAATACATAATATCCTATGAATTTAGCTGTAGTGAGACAAAGGTGTCTGCCATTTTATTCTCATGAACGCACATGTGGTGGGAATTTTCATGATTTTCAGGAATAAAAAGGCAGAAATTGCAGAATAAGAGAGTTGATTTTCAATAGTGGCCATTGATGAACTCACAGATCAGATACATAGAGATGGGCACATTACTCTAAAAAGTTACTAATTGTCTTTAATTGACTGTAATGGAATTACTTTACTAATTACTTAGTCTGAATGGTATCACATCTCCCATTCATTTACTTAATAATTAAATTAACCTTTACTAGATGGACAGTAAAAGACAGACAAGAGACTCAGTTCAACTGCTTTTTTTTTTCAAATTCGGTTCATAGCATAAAAGCATAAGTCACTGCTGTTGTTTCACAACAATCTATTATTATTATTATTCCATGTGGAACTACTATTAGATTCACATTTTTAAAAAATCTGATCAGATTTAAATCATATTTTATCTTTGTGTGTCTGTGTGCATGTGCGTGCGTGCGTTTTTGTGACATATCAGGACACAAACCTGTGTGTGTGTGTGTGTGTGTGTGTGTGTGAATGAAAGACACATGTTGTGCAGAGCTGAAGCAGGTGTATAAAGTGGGAGGTCTGTCTGCGGTCAAAGTCCTGGGACTCTTGCCAGTGCATGTCTGCCTCTTTGCTCTCACCTTAAATGCTTCAGACATCTTTGCCATTCTTGGCACTATCTTTCTTTCCTCCATTTCATCTTCCTAAGTTTCCATTTTTCCAGTGTTGTCCTGTAGAGTCAATTAAAAAATCACTCACAGGTGTCACTTCCTGGGGAGTTTCTAGCTGAATGTTGTTGGCCCTATGACATAAGGTCAGAGCCGTTATCTGCAGCTCTATTAGATGCGTATTACTAGATCTGTAGTGTCACCCCTTCACCACCCCCCAGGCTGAACATCTGGTCAAGCCAGGTTCTCTGAGCCATGGAGAAGAGCTCATTAGGAAGAGTGGCGTCCAACCTGAGCAACAGGCCCACTAATCCAGCCCACTGCCAACCCACTGCCCCTCACAGACAGGTTCATCTGGGGGACGAGTGCAGTCTGCATGAAGGGAGAGGCCGAGTGGGGGGTAGGGGACTACAGCAACTGGGAGCGCATGTGATTCCTTATGCCTTATGAGTCAATGAACACCTGAAGATGTTTAGCACATTACTGAGATGCACGTTTAAAACTAAAACACTCTCATAATGTGTTTTATGAAACTAAGGAAGTTAGCTGGCTCCTCAGGACTTTCCAATCAACCAATCAGATTTGAGGGACAAGTTAACAGTTTATGTCAGGTTTAGGCTTACAACCAGGGTTAGGTGCTTCAGTGTTATTATTTCCCTCTGATTTTAGGGATAAATTACGGGTAGGATTAGGTTAGGGGTAGGGGTAGGGGTAGGGTTAGGACAAAATTTTCAGACAGAAATGTTGGCTCAAAAATATGTTGATCCAGGAACATGTCTTACTTGGCAAAATCACGGTGACCTTTATTCAACAATATCTAGTGATGGGCGATTTAAAAAACAATGCTTCATGAAGCTTCTGAGCTTTTCGAATCTTTTGTTCCGAATCAGTGGTTTGGAACGTGTGTCACACTGCCAAAGTCATGTGAACATTGAAATTTCGAAACACTTATGATGTAACAAAGCCTTGTTTACTGAAATCATGTGACTTTGGGACTCTGAACCACTGATTCGTAACAAAAGATTCGTAAAGCTTCAAAGCTTCATGAAGCAGTGTTTTGAAATCGCCCATCACTAGATATAAGTTGTTATTTTGTTTTTTTGGCGCACAAAAAGTATTCTCAATGCTTAATTTAAGGTTGAACCACTGTAGTCACATGATCTGTTTTAAATATGTCTTAAGTAGCTTTCTGGGCATTGAAAGTGTAAATTAACTTGCTGTCAATGCAGGTCTCACTGAGCCATCGGATTTTATCAAAAATATCTTAATTTGAGTTCTGAAGATGAACGAAGGTCTTGCGGGTGTGGAACGACATGAGGGTGAGTAATTAATGACAGAATTTTTATTTTTTGGGTGAACTAACCCTTCAGACCAGCTTCAGAGGCACCAAAAGCACATCTAGTGATTTAATACAAACTCAAGTGAAACATAACCAAGTAAATATTTTGTGACTGCTTATTTCTTACATTTATTCATTTAGCAGACACTATACGAAGTGACTTACAAATGAGGAAATGTAATGAGCGATTAGGCATTTACTCAAGAAGTGCTAGCAAAGTTTCAAACATTGTCCAGAATAGCACAAGCTAGAACAGGGAGAGATATAAAAACAAAGAAATAATTAAAAAAATTCTACTCGGTCAGCAGGATGCATTTAAGTGCTCATGGAAGAGATTAGTTTTTATATATTTTTTGAATATTGTCAGGGATTTGGCTGTTTGGATACGGTTGCTATTTCGGACTCATGGCCGTGACACACCAAACCGACGGTCGCCCCACGTCGGGCCGTCAATGAGCATCTGTCAGGCTAGTTTTTGCAGACTGTTCAACACATCGACTCTAGTTGGCTTCACGTCAGCATGTTGAATCGCTGTCGGTGAGAGAGATCGCTCTGATTTGCTGTTCAGTTTATGAGAATAAAAGCGAAAATTAAGAAATCAATCGTCATTTGTTGTGCAGTTTACAGGGGGAAACGGCCTTAAAGAGTTAGTTCGCCCAAAAATAAAAATTCTGTCATTAATTACTCACCCTCATGTCGTTCCAAACAAGTAAGACTCATCTTCGGAACAAAAATGAAGATATTTTTGGATGAAATCTGAGAGCTTTCTGTCCCTCTGAATGAACTATGTGTGTTACACAGCATATTTGAGCCTCCGGAAGAGGTTTGTTCTCGCGCACCATTCAGGTTTGGTTGAGCTTTTGTATACGTTTGCTGATCAATGTTTATATGTGAATAAAAGCCTAAATTAAATCTGCACTTTAAACACGAAAAGCTATTTAAAATTGGCAAAACTCAAAAAAATTGAGGCAATCAGTTGCCTCAAAATTTTTAAGTTAAGAAATTAAAAGTTTAAGTAAGCAGATCTGGCGGATTTTTATTTTGTTGTACTCATACATTTTAATTGTTCTTAACTTGAAATATTTGAGTACACATTCATTTCACTTAAAATTATCATGTAACCCCAATGTAAACATCTTTATTAGTGTAAAATTAGCTGGTTATAACAAGCTAATTCAGAAAATGCTAACTTGCTAATTTGCTAACATGTTAACAATAGCATGATAGCAATAGCTTGCTGAATGAGTACAGCAATATAAAACATTTATCATACCTGCTCTCAAACCAAGCAGCATGCACCACTTGACACCATGATGGTAACTCTCCAAAAACCCACATTAACAGAAACCTTTCTAAATTAGCATAACAAAACATTAATCACTACTAAATCGCACTTAACATTAATCTTGCACAAAAAAACAAACAAAAATTATATAACACATTTACTCACCCTTTAGAGTGCCATGGGAAAAGCATGCTGGGAAATAGAAATCCCAGCCCAGTTTCAGTTAAACTTAAGTTCATCTAACTCAAAACAATGAAACAGTTCAGTGTACTTAAAATATATCAGTTCTGTGAACTTGGAAAAAAAAGAAAGTGCAAAATACTCATAAAAGATCATTTGACTGAACTAATTTGATTAATTTAAGTTTTTCCTACTCAAACCAATTAATTTTATTGAGCCTTAGGGTTTACAGTGTGTTTATCATAAAAAAAAAAAAAAACGTTTGAGTCTCTTCAGAAAATTTGCACCAAACCAATCAACTCATATGAATTAGTTTTACAATCTCTTTGTGAAATTTTGAAGCGTCAAAGTAGTAGTTGTTGTCAATGGAGGGACAGAAAGCTCTCAGATTTCTTTAAAAAGATCTTCATTTGTGTTCCAAAGATGAATGAAAGTCTTATGGGTTTGGAACGACATGAGGGTGAGTAAATGATGACAGAATTTTCATTTTTGGGTGAACTAACCCTTTAAGTTTTTAAAATGTCATGTGCACTTTAGTCCTGAAAACCAGCCTGATTTGAAGCAACAGGCTCTATTTAAATTATTATTAAAACTATTCATCCTTCCTTCAAATATTCAATTATAGCGTGCAATGTATACCTGGACAGGCAGATAAAAACTGCATCCCCACTACTCAAAAACCCACTGTAGCTCATTTATAACCACTCATGTAAACGTTCAGATTCAAGCATATTTTGAATTCCTCAAACATATTTCCCTCCATCTCACCACCATATCCCGCTTTGTTATCCTTGTTTTCCAAAATGGTGTTTTTTAGGTTCTGCTCAGTGACGGCTAAGTAATTCCTGAAGGTCAGCTCCCACCAGGTAACTGTATGCTTTGGATAGTCCAGCATTCTGGACACTGATTGGTTTAGACAGAGGCAGGCAGGAGGGACGAACATCTGGAGAGGGAAAAGCTCCCTCGAGTGTGGTAGCTCCTTCTTTCCTCATGACCAGACGTGACCCAGCAGCTCAATCTACAGTAGATGTACCCAGTCTTCCATATACTCCCGCTCGCTCTTTCCCCAGACTAAAATGGGCAAACGCCTCAAGCGATTAGGGCCTTGAGACCTCTTTGCTGTAACATGGGAAAAAATAACAAAGCTGTGGATGGATCTGAACATATTACAGTTTAAATTTGAATACATAAGAGTGGCAGAGATTACAAATAACTGCACAGTTGGTGGTGGTTTCGTCTGTAAAGTAGGGGCAGCTGCATGTGTACTTGGCACTGTACCATGTTATTATTGTTTAATCTGACCAAAGAGAGAGAAAGACAGAGAGAGAGGGGTGAATGTGCGGCACTGTGAGAAAATGAGAGAGGTGGGCACTGGTGACTTGTTTACAGTTTACACAGGTCCGCGGTATTAATGCATCAAACTCACAGCTTTGTGTTATGGGTAAACACTCTCAGCCGCCATGACACCAGCTCGCACACACTGGGATATGTTGACAGTTATCGTTTCAGGGATTGGACTCAGTGTCGTGGAAGAGGCAAACTTCCTGCTAGAGAGCTTCTGCTGAAATTACACCGTGCAGTTGCAACACATCAACAATTGCGAAGGAAGTGCATTACACTAATATGCTCCCACAGAAGAGAATGAGGCTCAGTCTGCGGTGAATGAACATGGTTTCTAAACTTCCTTAATCTGTGAGAGTTTGAGCGATGGTGGGCAGGNGGTGGAGGAGTTCAGGTGCACGGCTGGGTCATTGGCGTCGCTCTGTTAGTTTTAGAGGGTCGGGGGGAGGGAAGGGTCAAACCCCCTGCGCAGACGGACTGATAGTCCTGTCAAAAACTTGAAGCAGAGCCCAAACACACATACACATCGAAAACTCAATAGAAACTCTCTCTAACTCTTTTTACATTTGACAATGTCAACAAGTAAACATTGCTCATTGGTATCACTGATGCATTTCATCTTAAGCCTTTATATTTATTATGGTAAATACAGTAGGCCTATGTCATCTAGCAAAGTGAGATACATTGCTAGACCATATCAGGGCCGTAACAACCATATTGAGGGGGACAAGTCTCCTAATTGGAAATGGCCAAATTGTCCCCCATTGTTAATTACTCACCCTCATGTCTTTCTACACCCATAAGACTTTGTTCATCTTCAGAACACAAATTAAGATACTTTTGATCAAATCTGATGGCTCAGTGAGGCCTCCATTGACAGCAAGATAATTAACTCTTTCAATGCCCAGAAAACTACTAAAGACGTATTTAACCACATGTGACTACAGTGGTTCAACCTTAATAAAAAGCTTTACGAATCTTTTGTTTCGAATCAGTGGTTCGGAGTGCGTATCAAACTGCCAAAGTCACGCCCCCCAGTGGTTGATTTCGAAACACTTATGATGTAACGAAGCATTGTTTACTGAAATCACGTGACTTTGGCAGTTTGATGCACTGAACCACTGATTCGAAACAAATGATTCGTAAAGCTTCGAAGCTTCATGAAGCAGTGTTTTGAAATCGCCCATCACTAGATATTGTTGAATAAAGTCATTATTTTGTTTTTCTGGCACACAAAAAGTATTCTCGTCACTTTATAACATTAAAGCTGCTGTCCACAATTTTTCCTCTTTGTCGCCATCTCTGTTTGAAACATGCGATTGCAGTCCTATGCGGAACAGTTATCTGTACGTGCGTTGTGCATCGGCACAGCTGTCAGCGCGGATGAATCTAATGTTTGCTGTCAGTCACCGCACCGGTGTGGATACTGAACTTCAGAATCACAGATTCTACGTCTTGAAAGTATGACCAATATAAGAATTTTCACTGGAAAATATCATCTGAACAAGTAAGTAACATGTTTGCCACTTTTGTTCTGACCAACTGAGGAAAAAAGCATTAAGCCTACAATAAATCGTGCTCCTAATGATGATTAAATATAACGATCGCTTAGCTCGGATCAAGCCAAACCGTGCAAATTATTATTACTGTTATATTGTTCTCAAATTGTTATTGTTAACAACATCAGCATTGCGTGACTGTGTATTTAGTGTGTATTAGCGTTACCTGTAGATTTCAATGTCTGTAGCCACTCCACATTCCAAGTCTTTTGCTTTTTGGCTATGGGTGAATCTCCAGTTGTCACTGATGATTGTCATTTGGATCTTTCTGGATTACAATCCGCCATCAAAATTATTAGTTTAATTATTTCAGCTGCTGTGAGAAAAGGCTATAAATGTGCCGCTACCGGCAGCATCCTCCCATGATATAACTGACTAGCCTCTCGACGGGACTCCTTCCTTTGTTTACGGACGTGACGTAATGACGCACAGAGGAACTGCTGCATGCTCAAATTACCCGCGGAAATCCGCCATGTCGCTCTTAATATAAAACATTATTACAAGCTTACTGTTGTGAATCGAGACAAGATAATTAGATAGTTTTGAACACTGGCTGGTTATGTACTTGTTCAAAAGTTGATTTTGGATAATTTTTAACCAAAAAAAGTTGCGGACTGCAGCTTTAAGGTTGAACCACTGTAGTCACATGAACTGTTTTAAATATGTCTTTAGTAGCTTTCTGGGCATTGGAAACTGATCTCCATTACACACCACTCTGTTTGTTGTTAGGATGACAGACAGTTTAAAAAGTTACATTTTTAGGCCTTTTAGTAGTCTAACAGCACTCGTCAATGTCACAATGATGGCCAATCAGAACAAAGAAGGCGGGGCTTACTATTTACTGAAGACGAGTGTGAATTCCAACATGACACTTTTAGATTTTACAGTGAAAGAGTGCATGTGTGTTAAGATATAAGTAGCAAAACATTTAATATTTGACAACTGTTTTAAAATGGATATATTTAATGACCCACTGTAACACAGAGTGATGCAAACTGCTCAACTTTTTTATGGAATTTCTCCATTTTGAATTGAAAATATGCTATCATTTAAATGATGTAGTTCTGAATATGACGAGACGTCATATTTTTTTTTTTTACAGTTTTGTCATATTAGGCATACAAACAAGAGTGAATGTGCACATATTTTTAAATAAAATATTATTTTCAAAGAATTATTAGACCTAGAACTTCTTATACAGTTCTTATTTCTTCTTTATTCCCTTAAATCACTTTTAATCCTTTAATTATTTAATTTCTTTAAATACCCCCNCCCCCCCCCCCCCTTTAAAAAAATAAAAATAAATAAATAAAAAGACATGGTTACAGCTGTACTATACATAAAAAAGTGAAGACACTAGTGTTGTCACAACACCAAAATGTTAGTAGTCGATACCAATACCAGTAAAATTTCACGGCTGTACCAATTTCGGCATCATAGCAAAAACTATTGGAACAATTTTACTTACCAATTTGAAAATAAATAATAAAATAAGTTACTTATTAATGCTAATAATACATTAAAATGTAGCCTTCTAATATTTATTTTAAAGTTATTGCTTTAAAAATGTCAAGTGAAAAATTTGTAATAAAATGAAGAACAAAGACACACAATAGATGTAGTCATCATTTACACCAAAACTTCATGCATATATCTATTCTGACACAGGCTCCAGTATCAGTTTTTTGTGTGTGTGTGTGTGTGTGTGTGTGTGGTCCATTGCTGGTCACTGTCAATCATCACAATTTCTGATTCAATCCTGCACTCATGCAGCAGTCTTTCTAAAGCATGAAAAATGAAACTTTTATTGTAATTGTAATTGTGTAATATAGAAATCAAGTAATGAAACAATCACTGAAGCTGCCAGTTCAGCAGAAACTCTTCACTCTCGCAAAAACTCCCATTATAACAAAAAAAGCTGTCTACACTGCACAATGAATCTCTTATTTTCTTTGTTGGTTATAATGAAAGGATTTCTCCAGTTATTTCACTCAGACAATTATTTAAAACTGCAGGTAACCAACAAAGTTTAAGTAGGCGGTCCTTCACTGCTGTTCGAACACATTCGACTGTGTTTGTGTTCACACTACCAATAACTGTCATGAGCATTTTCAACTTCCTCTGAATGTGGTTAAAACTGGACCAGCTAAAAAAAAAACTTTAGTACCCCTGTGTACGCCTGTATTTAGCGTATTCACGAAGTGTAAACATGGCCAAAAATAGTGACGTATGCTAAGGAATGTCATAGTAAATGGAGATGCTCACTCCAATGTACTGTAAAGTCCCATAGGTAATGGGTTATGGGGAATGCTGTGTGAATGAGTTGATGATTAGAGAGCAGTGTTTCTTAAAGAGCTGCTTAAAATGATTCATAACAAAAAAATGCATCATTTGTCTATCAACACTTGACGGAGAGAACAGCCTTTCATTGAACAAACACACACATACAGTACACACACTGACAGACGATGACTGTAAACATGAATGACATTGGCAAGAAGTTGGGCGAACCACAGTGTTGCCCCTCATTTCTATACGATACAGTAAACGTACATACACATATCACAGTGGCATTCTGATACACTGACGGTCGGGGTGTTACTGGGGTGTTTGCTCTGTCATTCTGTTGGATTGGCAAAAGTATCAAAGGGCTGAATTCATATTCACACTTTGCACTTTGATGAGTCCCTGACTTGCTGCAGCGTGTAGAAGACATTGTAAGAAAGAAAACCTTCAATCTTGAAAGAAAAGAAGGGAAACCTTTTTAAGTTAAAGCAAACAAAGCAAATACGCATTACACAGGCTAGAACAATAAAAAGTCTGCTATTACTGCGATAAAATCCATTGATTGTCTATGTATTTATAGAAAGACCTATTGAAAATAATTCAATATAAGCTAAACTACCATTTCTAAAGTCTTAAAAATCTTTTTTCAGCAACCTTTCAAAAGACACACACACTCACACATCTCAGTCTGAGACTTCAAAGGCAGGTGGAGTGAAACCATGAAATTACAGGTAAGGTGTCACTTACCCCTTTGAAACCCAGCACTGCTCAAATCCAGGCAAGACCTGGCCAGCCCTGGAATTAGAACAAATGAAAAAGAAAAAGAAGAAGGGAAGAGAAGAGAATGACAGAAGTGGAGGGGAGTGGCTCTGAAAGGTGATTTAACAAGCAATGTTGACAATATGGCAGCCATATAAAAAGGCCTAATTTCTGCTGTAAATTACCTCATATTACACACTCATGTTACGCATACCACAAAAACACTGCACTGGCACATCAATACTGTGTATATCAACCCAATTAAATTATTATACAGTTAATTAAAATTTTTGAAGTACCTTCAAGCACAATACAAGATAATCACGATGATTTTGGGCCCAATCCTCCCCTTCTAACAATCCTAGATAAAGTCCAGATTATCTTGATGGTTCTACAGATTATTTTATAAGATTCTCCTGTGGTGTGAGGTGTGGTTAGTTCATTAGGTCATTAAGTACTCACCCTCATGTCATTCCAAACCTGCAAAATCTTCATTCAACCTTCAGTTTCTTACAGAAATGAACACTAGAGGCAATAAAACAGCAAGCACTTTCACACACAATTATGATTACAGGGGCAGATTATGGATTAATAAAGACTTGTTTTCACGTGGCTCCTTGCACAATTATGTTATGACCTCAAAACACTTTTTACCATACCATATTTTGGAGTTTGCTCACTTAACCAGCTCTATATGTTCAGTTTTACTGATGTAATAAGCTTGCTCGGTAGCTCAGCTGGTACAGAATTGTACTTGGGATGCGAAGAGCTCGGATATGAAATCCCGTGAAAGACGAGTCACGGTAAAAGAGCTCAAAGACGAGTTCAAAAACAAGCTAAAATGCCATGGTTACGATTACGTTTTTACGTCACATTTGCTTTTGTTAACATTAGCTACGTTTACATGGACACTTTTTCCTTCAATCTGAATGAATTCGTTCTGATTTATGAATCTGAACGTAGTGTTTACATGAACGCTAAAATAAAGTGATTGGGTTGATGCGCATGTTTATATGTCATAAACTTATGGTCGGATTTTATCCTGGTCCACTTCACAGACGATGAGTGGAAAGAGAATTTCAGAATGACAGGACACTCATTTATGACACTTTATTCACAGCTCGTTCTGCGCGTCATACGTCATTATGCTATTTCTACGTCATTGCACATGCGCAGTACTCTCTAGTTTCGGTTTTCAACCCGATCAAGTGTTTTCATGTCCTCTCTTGATCGGATTACAAAAGGAATAAACCACCCCTTACAATCCGAATGAAACTGTAATCAGATTTGGCCAATTCATTCCGACTGACGTGGTTACTTTTTCATTCCGATTGTACTACTATTCCGATTGCAATCGGATTATTAGGGTCCATGTAAACGCAGCTACTATCGGGCAGGTTTAGGGTTTAGTGTAGGTGACGGTGTACGTTATTTTAAAACGTGATGGAGCATTAAGCTTTTAGTGCCACTCAACGGACGTTTCAATTCAGAAATGCAGTGATGCGTGCAAACTCCAACGTAATAAAACGTTGCCATATTCACGTTCATCTGTTCCAGAAAAAACTAAACACACTTTTAGCACCACTCACTGAACATTTCACTTTTTTTAACCATGTCTTTACTAGCTTTCTGGGCCTTAAAAGTGGTAGTTGCATTGGATCAGAAAGCTCTCGGATTTCATCAAAAATATCTTAATTTGTGTTCCAAAGATGAACGAAGGTCTTACGGGTGTGGAACGGCATGAGGGTGAGTAATTAACGACAGAATTTTCATTTTTGGGTGAACTAACCATTTAAGCTCCCACAAGTTTTTTTGTTATATGATCATATTAAAATGTCTATTACCAAACTTTTCACCATGACTTTGACCTTTATATTTGCTACTTTTGAAATTTATGTATAGGGTTTATTGTTTTATTGTCTAAGTCTAACTTTTAATCTTTAAATACAAAAAAATGCATGGTAAAAATCTAAATGATTACTGTTTAAAACAAAAGTGACAACAATTGATAGTAATAGTTTTCATACAAAATGTTATATATTTGGTAACGAAAGCATCAAGTGTCAGTGAAGAGTAGTCTCAATATTTATAACTTAATTTTTTTTCCAAGTATAGCTTTTTTTCTTTTTCAAGCTGTTGTAATTGTCAAATAACACAAAATATGTGAAAATATTATTTGAACATGTTTATTTCAGAGAAATAAGGTGGTTGCTATAAAATTAGCCTTATCAAATTTGATTAAAAAATGTTTAAAATGTCAATTTCATCATCATTTACATCACAGAATGCTATTAAATTATACATCATGATATATCAAAGTATTTCCCACTCATAACATTAATCTACCGTGGTACTACAACAGTATTCTTTACTGTGACCTGAAACATATTATGACCTGCTTCACCAACAGTAATGAATCTTTAAATAATTTGGAACTACACAGTGCTTGTACATTTACATAATTCATAATCAAAATGAAGAGAAGCAGATCATCCATATATCATGTGACTGATGTGGATAAGATAATGACAGCTCACACAGACTCTTATTTTGAAGACTTATTTCAATGATGTATTTGCCACACAGGGATATTGAGAGATGAACCGATACAAACCTGTCTGGGTATGACAGTGTTTGCGTTTGTTTTAAGATACTGTGAGTGTGTCAGTACAGAGATTTTTCAGATAACTGCTCGTTCATTCCGTGTGCATGCAATGCCGTAGGTCTGTGGTGAGGAGAAGATGACAGGAGAGTGTTTTATACTCTGCAATAACAGCACTGTGCTCTGTGTGAGCGTGTCTGACATATAGCGAACACATGCCAGCCAAACCACTGTATTTTCTCCACTTCCTCATGAAGCTCATTATCACTCATTTTCATCACCCTATTTATTGCTCTTTTAGTTTTTGTCATTTTCTTTTCCTTTCATCATCTCAGTGTCTGGGCACTTTATATGGTGTACTGTAGTATGCCTTTATATTATACGCATTATATAATAACTGTTTGAGTTACCCAATTCACATTTTCGGTCACACTTTATCTTAGGTGTCTTTAACTACTACATGCATTTAAAATATATATATTATTAGGTTTTTTGTTATATTGCAAAACATTTTTGCTGCTATTGCGGTGGAATACGGGTAAGAATAGGAACAGGTTTTATGATAAGGCTAGGTTTAAGGGTGGGTTAAAGGGTAGTTCACCCATTTTGTCATCATTTACTCACCCTCAAGTTGTTCCAAACCTGTATGAGTTTCTTTTTTCTGTTGAACACAAAAGACATTTTGAATAATGTAGGTAATCAAACAGTTGACATTGGCCATTGACTTAGTAGGAAAAAAGTCAATGGCTACCGTAAACTGTTTGATTAACAACATTCTTTAAAATATCTTCTTTTGTGTTCAACTGAGGAAAACTTGAGGGTGATGACAAAAAAATTGGGGGTAAACTACTATATCTCTTTAAGGGGTAATTTTTAAGAACACTCTAAAAACGGACAAACAGCAATTAAAATGAACCCAAAATAAGTCGGAAATTAAAAATTAGACACATAATTACTAGAGGCAACAATAATAATCAAAAGGTGAACATTTATTAATAAGCAATTTAATAAATGTTTATTGTTTGATTTTTATTAATTAAACATATTAATAAATGTTAATTTCCAACAAATTTTGCGTTCATTTTAAGCAAGCAATACAGTCATTTTTAAACAATATTGAGTTAAATAAAACTTCCCAGCAGGTTGGGGCAAACATTTAACCCAACTGCTGGGTCAAAACAACCCAATCGTTGGGTTTGTCCATTTTCAACTCAACTTGGGTTGTTTTTAACCCAGCATTTTTAGAGTGTACAATGTAAAAAACATGTATTTATTTACACAACACGTGCATTGTATCAAATTATTACTGTAAATGTTAGTACATAAAGATGAAGATAAAGGGCGACCAAAAATGCAGAAGTAAGCTGCTGTCAATTTCCAAGGACCCAGTTTCTCATGACAAAAGAGACATTTTTGTGTCTCATGGGATGTGATGCAATGAGGAACCTGAGCTCAAATCAAAGCAACCAGAGAACAGTTCAAACAAACCAATGCGCCACTGCCGACAGACACACATTATATAGCCGAGCTGTCTGGGTCCTTGTATGGACGTTACGTTACGTCACGTCGAGTATAAATATCTGTCAAATTCAAATAAATGCATTTCAGGTACACAATTGTTTTGATTTAGCCTAGATTTGGAGTACGCTTAAAAAAATATCTGATACATTGTATATGTAACGAGTCGTGACACATATCCCAAGATACCAATACGTCAGTAGTTGTGCCATGCTTATAAATCACATGTGTGATTGGGGGGGGTTGCTTTAGTGTCACAGTGTGTGTGTGTGTGTGGGCAGGGTGTTAGAGATGGATGTGTGGCTTCCTGTGGCTGCTGACAGGCTCAAACGAGGTCTGAGCAAAACAGGAATCTCAAGGGTGACTCATGCAATCACAACAACACGGATTACACCTGGACAATCCTAAACCGACATCAAATGTATATGACAGATTAACTCTGATAATTAAGAGTTAATCATCAGTAAGGATACAACTATGCTGCCCTGATATGACAGGTAAAGTATTTGATTTAGATTTCATACTGATAGGCTTCAAACTAACTGACAAATGGACTTTTTATTGATTTTATGGGTTTTTCTTTTTTTTTATTTATTCCAAGACAAATACTGATTGATTGATTTACTTTATTTATCTGATTTATCAGTGTATTAAAGGATTAGTTCACTTTCAAATGAAAATTAGCCCAAGCTTCACTCGCCCTCAAGCCATCCTAGGTGTATATGACTTTCTTATTTCTGATGAACACAATCAGAGATGTATTAATAAATATCCTGACGCTTCCAAGCTTTATAATGGCAGTGAACTGGATCAATGAGTATGAGCTGAAGAAAGTGCTTCCATCTACATCCATCCATTATAAACGTACTCCACATGGCTCTGGGGGGCCATGTGGAGTAATAAAGACCTTCTGAAGCGATGCGTTTGTGTAAAAAAAAAAAAAAAATCCATATTTAACAAGTTTAGAAGTAAAATATCTAGCTTCCGCCAGACCGCCTTCTGTATTCAACGTACAAAGAAAGTGTAAACTGGCTTTAAGTCAGTTACACTTTTTCCGTAAGATGAATAGGGAAGGCGTAGGACGTAGCGTAAGCGTGCGCGAAAGGCATTACACTTTCTTCGTACGTTGAATACGGTCTGGCGGAAGCTAGATATTTTACTTCATAACTTGTTAAATATGGGTTGTTGTTTTTTTTCACAAACGCATCGATTCGCAGGTATGTGTTTATGTGATTATATGTTTAAACACGTGATTATGTGTGTTTAAGCTAAGATTGAATTTATTAAATCATAAATGAAATCACCATAATTTGGTTTCCATTAAGTCATGTTGTTCAAACTTTGTGAACTGACAAAATGTCCTGATATGCAACGTCAATACCTTTTAAATCCTTTCACAGGTTTCAAGGTTTAGTCAGTTAATTAGTCATAGGTATTTGGAAGAAGTTTATTTGCCTTTTATTTTATGACCCTTCTTTTAACCACAGTTCTGTATGCACACTACACACACACAAACTCCTTTGAAGGAATTTGTAAAAGTCTTTTGCGGCAATACAAAATAATATTCAGTTTAGATCCGTAACTGTTGTGGGATTTCTTATGTTTAGTAAAGAAAGCACAAAGATTGTTGAAAGTTTGTGGTCTCCCTCTAAAATCATGATCTCTACATTTTGTAAATAGGTGAGGTAAATGAACTAATTGGGTTGTAATTAGTTTGCCTCCATATGTGAAGACAAGAAGCTGTAACCTAACCAACAACGGCTTGAGTAATCAGGTAGAGGACTCAACCCCTAGAACAAATCTTGTGGTTGACGCTTCCTCCATTCCATGGAAGAAATATGTGGTGGTTGATTAATGCCCGGTTAAATGTCCATCAGACATTATGCATATGCTCTACATCTGCTAGAGCCTTATCATTCAGAGTCATCTCTAGGGAAGCCACTTAGCAAGACAAATATCTCAGAGGGTGGAACCTTCTATTAGCGAAACCACAGAGAAAAACAGTCTGTGAGGTTGCACAAAGCTGCTATTGTTCTTCATTGCATCAAGATGAAATTAAGTTCTTTAATATTCTCATATATCTTTTAGCAGGCCGGCTTATGAGAACCTTAGTCTAGATCAGCCGCAGGGAAACAGGTGGAAAGGACTGTGGTCTTGCCACCCAGTCCATTAAAAAAAAACGACATTGCAAACAACTCAGTATGGATAAAAAATAAAAAAAAGTGGGTAAAAATTTTTAATTACATATTAAAAGCTTTATTTTGTAATAAATTAGTCATTTGAATGCCATTCAGTATGGAAAACCAATCAACTGAGATAACCATCCTTCTGCGCTTTTGGCATGTTTCTGGCATGGCAGACTGCATTTTTTCAACACAAGGGCTTGTTGCTTCACTAATTACATGGCAGGTAAAGGCAGATGATGCGGCCCTCGCTCCTGACAGGTGACAGTTATTGACAATCGGCTCGTCTAGCCATAATAAAGCCTAAGGGAAAGGAACCAACACTTCCAACCTAAACACCCTCAGAGCAGCCTTCAAATGCGGCGGTTGAACTATGTTCAACAAATTAGTCAGAGAAAGCGGCAGTGTTTATAAGGCTGAAAATGAAAGAGATCGCCTCTCTCGTGACTGACACCCTGATCCACATTGGTCCTGGTTTGTTTTTATTGCAGGAGACTCGGAGTGTGAAATGTGGGGATTCCTGACTGTCAATCACAAGTTCAAAGGAGGATATGGGTTTCTGCTCTTGACGGAGCATGCTCGCGGCGGGGCGGTAGGCGTCCTGTGCACGCAAAAAGCCATTGACGTATTTTTAAGTTGAGCTTCTCTAAGGCCCGTTTCATGTCTTATCTCAACGTTCTTTCATTCGGGTGACATCTGCTATTCCAGACTGCATGCAGTGCATGCCCTGAAGGAGCTTCCCCTTCTGAGGGGACGATTACAGCTGATGCAACCAGTCTCATCGGAGCCTCCTCGGGCTGACAGCCTGTAATGGGCCGCACTGGGTGCTGCAGCAGATATAAGATGCTTTCCTGTTTGTAAGACATGGTGCTTGCGTGTATAAGTGTTTTCAGCTGCACTCAAAGCAGTGCTGAGTGACTGTTAGGGTTGGGTGGAAATGGGCCGTGGGTCAGTGACTTTGGGTTCCTCTTCGCCACCGCTCAGGTCCACATCAATCCCAAACACTCACTCACACACTGACATCTGAGCTTCAAAGAGCAGTTTAACACTTCAAAGGCACACATTCTGCACAATGATATTTCTGAGATAATAAATAACAGCATACATTTGTATTGAAAAAATTAAGCATTCATAAATATACCCGAGATGCTATCCAAGGGCTTCTGAATGTCGAGGGATGCGGCCATACAATCTTACCAAAATAAATAGGCTTATCTTAGCTCGATCTTTTACAAACAAGTTTCATTTTTAAAAGGAAGGAAAAATCTTCTCATATCATTTGGTGTTGACATCAAAGACTGTACGATCAGACGCTATGGTATTTTGGCATAAATTCATCTGTCACTTTGTAGATGCTAGCCAAAATAGATAGAGAGATGCATGATATGCCCATGTCCTCATGACCATTAATAAAACTACCAATCATATTGCGTTTTGTGCAAAGAATCAATGGCTGCAGGAAGCATAAACGCATTCAAATTCAAATGATGTTTGAAAACATATTCATTTAAATAAACAAAGCATATTTCTGGATGGTAAGTTAGTAAGTTTAAAGGGGACAGTTCTTCCAAAAAATTTAAATTCTGTCACAATTTATTCACCATCATGTTGTTCCAAACAAAATCTTCTGTAGAACACAAAAGAAGATATTTTGAAGAATAGTAGTTAACATGCAGGGGTGCGTTTCCCAAAAGCATTGTGTTAACCAACTTTGGTCGCAAGTTCCATTGAACTCTACTGGTAACGACAGAACTTGCCACCATAGTTGGCTTCGGGAAACCCCCCAAGGTTTGGTGATCATTGATTTTCATTGTATGGACTAATTAAATAAAGAAATTAAGGGGTATGAATTAAGACAATTTTCATTTTTGACCAATCTATCTGTTTAATAAATTGCAAGGGTTGGTTTTAAAGGGTTAGTTTACCGAAAAATTTAAATTCTGTCATTAAGTACTCACCCTCATGTGTTCCACACCTGTAAGACCTTCGTTCATCTTCGGAACACAAATTAAGATATTTTAAAAAAAATCCAATGGCTCAGTGAGGCCTCCATTGCCAGCAAGATAATTAACACTTTCAAGGCCCAGAAAGCTACTAAAGACATATTTAAAACAGTTCATGTGACTACAGTGGTTCAACCTTAATGTTATGAAGTGACGAGAATACTTTTTGTGCGCCAAAAAACACAATAACGACTTTATTCAACAATATCTAGTGATGGGCGATTTCAAAACACTGCTTCATGAAGCTTCGAAGCTTTACGAATCTTTTGTTTCGAATCAGTGGTTCGGAGCGTGTATCAAAATGCCAAAGTCACGCCCCCCAGTGGTGAACCATTGAAATTTCGAAAAACACTTATGACATAATGAAGCCTCCTAACCCTTTGACACGTACGATCACACCGGTGTGATCAGTCTTGGCTGGTCCCTGGCTAGTGGCCAAAAGCATTAGCAAAAGTAATAGGTCATTATTATTACATTGCAGACAAAGATTTTGGATAGGTTGACTTGTATGTTTGGTTTGGAATGGGTGCGGTAGGGGCCCCAACCTCATATTCTTCCATAGGGCCCTAAATTGCTAGCGGCGCCCCTGTAGATAGGAATTATCCAGTTGACAGTGAGGGACTTACAATGGAGGGANGAAAAATGAAAATTCTGTCATTAAGTACTCACCCTCATGTCGTTCCACACCTGTAAGACCTTCATTCATCTTCAGAACACAAATTAAGATATTTTTCAAAAAATCAGATTGCTCAGTGAGGCCTCCATTGCCAGCAAGATAATTAACACTTTCAAGGGCCAGAAAGCTACTAAAGACGTATTTAAAACAGTTCATGTGACTACAGTGGTTCAACCTTAATGTTATGAAGTGACGAGAATACTTTTTGTGCGCCAAAAAACAAAATAACGACTTTATTCAACAATATCTAGTGATGGGCGATTTCAAAACACTGCTTCATGAAGCTTCGAAACTTTACGAATCTTTTGTTTCGAATCAGTGGTTCGGAGCGTGTATCAAAATGCCAAAGTCACGCCCCCCAGTGGTGAACCATTGAAATTCCGAAAAACACTTATGACATAATGAAGCCTCCTAACCCTTTGACACGTACGATCACACCGGTGTGATTAGTCTTGGCTGGTCCCTGGCTAGTGGCCAAAAGCATTAGCAAAAGTAATAGGTCATTATTATTAAATTGCAGACAAAGATTTTGGATAGTTTGACTTGTATGTTTGGTTTGGAATGGGTGCGGTAGGGGCCCCAACCTCATATTCTTCCATAGGGCCCAAAATTGCTAGCGGCGCCCCTGTAGATAGGAATTATCCAGTTGACAGTGAGGGACTTACAATGGAGGGAAAGTTACTATTCATAAATGTTCAAATACTCACTGTTTTAATAGTATAGCGCAAGATATAAGCAATATGGTTGTTACATGAATTTAGAGTGAAAACAATTGCTTACTGGTCCTTTCCATGTAAAATTATATCTAATTTTACAACTTTGTTATAATGACAAAGTAATGCTTAAAACTCTAAAAAGGACCATAAAAAATAATAATAATATGGTTATATAATACGCAAGTTATTATACACAACAACACACAACAAATACGCAACAACAGAAGAATTAATGTAAGTTTTTTTTTTTAAATGATAAAAGTTTCACATTTCTTTTAAAATATGTCCATTTGCCACTTGATTCCAAAATTCCGGCCACTGCAGTTTTTTTTGATATAGCAAAGTGCATTGAGAGATAATACTTTTGGAATATTTGAGGTGAGGTGAAGTAGTCAGGAGATCAGGAACTGCATGATGTCTGGGAATCTTGGGAATCCCCTTCCAATACTCTCTGGCCCACCACTGAAGCGGATACTTGCTTCACAATGAAGAGAAGACCTGGATTACTGCATCCCATGGGAAAAAACCAGAAGGATAATGATAGGTAGCCTGCAAACTTGCAAGTGGCCTAGTCAGTAGTGTGTGACAGGCAATACGTTATAGATTACTGACTGTTTGTTATCTGCATTCATTTAGATTTAAAATGAATTTTACTGTGTATTAAATCAATTGAGCCATATGCTGCACTCTGTGTAATGAACCTCTATGGGTGGACATAATAATTAACTGTGTGAATTGTTTAAAAGTCTAAAAAGTCAGATTCTCTGGAGGAAACACAGGAGATTATGTGAATTTAGCAATAATCCCTTCAATTGGAAACTGTCCAGAACTGAACACGGGACTCAGGAGAGGGAGAGGGGGGAGGTTACGTGGAGTGATGGAGAGGTGGGACATTACGCTCAGACACAAGAGAAGAAACATCTCTTAAGGCACAGAAACTCCCACTTTTGATAACTGTTGCCACACAAGACCACACACATTCAAACACACACACACACACACACCTGCGTGTGGTCTTAGCAGGGTCTGGCGTGCGACAGGTCTCAACCACTGTTTTTGCCAAGAATAATTTTTTCCTTTTTTCTTAAACTGCCAGAGGGCACAGGTGCAGGCACTGTTCCCTTCAGTACCACAGAGGAAACTACGGCAACATATTGTATCATCACTCATGTTCATTCCCGAAGATCCCGAAGACTTTGATAAAGCTGTTCCAGAGCAAAATTTACAAGGCCTCTGCCATTTATAACAATACTGATTCTGTTCACCTTCAATTGTGCATTAACACTCTTAAAAATAAAGCCTTGTAGGTAGTGCTCTGACATGTCGCACAGTTGCGCTTTGGATGACCCAAGTTCGAGTCTTAGATGGTCCTTTCCCGATCCCCTCTCTCTCCCACTTCTTCTTCTGTCCTATCTCCAGCTATACGATCTAAATAAATGCCCAAAATAACAAAAATAGAACCTTTTTCCATTTTCAAGAACCTTTTGTGGAATGGAAATGTTCTATGGATATTAAAGGTTCTTCGTGGAGCCATCAATGCCAATAAAGTGAAGGGAATCATATTCTACTTTATGATATGTTGTCTTTCAGGTCATATGTGAGCCCTGAAAAAAAGTTAACCTAAAAGTTCATTTCATGCAGCAACTTATTTAAAGGGGACCTATATTTACATTTACATTTATGTATTTGGCAGACGCTTTTATCCAAACCTATAATGCCTGTTTTACAAGATGTAATATAGGTCTCTGGTGTCCCCAGAATGTGTGAAGTTTCAGCTCAAAATACCCCATAGATCATTTTTTATAGCTTGACAAATTTGCCCCTATTTGGGTGTGAGCAAAAACACGCCGTTTTTGTGTGTTTCTCTTTAAATGCAAATGAGCTGCTGCTCCCGGCCCCCTTTCCAGAAGAGGGCGGAGCTTTAACAGCTCGTGCTTCGGTTGCTCAACAACAACAAAGCTGGAGAATCTCACGCAGCCAAAATGAGGATTGTCAGTTACGTTGTTCAGCCTTACATTGTTCAAACCGGAGTCGACACTGATGGAGAGACTCAGGAAGAAGTTACAACTTTTAGAATGAAACTGGACATTTCTGAATGGTTAGTGGATAAATTTATGTAGTTGCTGTGGAGTTGATTCAACTCATCGACTAGCATGTGCCGTCATGTTAATCTTTTGTGCAAATGCAGCATTGAATTGACTCTCGTTTGTGAAGCAGTCCGGTGTAAAATGGCGGCATGGTAACAACACTCTACTACAACAACTCTTCCTCTTCTCTAAAGCAGCCCAACATGGCCTCACCCCCTTTTGTTGTGTGTTCTCGGGGGCGGGGTTTATGTAAATTTCAGGGTTAGTGATGTCACTAACCCGGGAAGAAGCTCATTGTAGTCCCTACCAGCCGTTTGTTGTAGTCCTCAAACAGAGAATTCTTTAAAAGAAAATATCTTCCTTTGCATTGAACTTTGAGTGTCGAACTTTGCAGATGTTGTTTATGCTCAAACAGCAACATTACACACTAACTAAAGTTAAAAAAGTGATATCATCATCAACTACCCCTTTAAAGGTAGGGTAGGCAATTTCGGAGGGGCTAGCAATAGCAAGCTAGCTTTGAAAGCATAAGATACCACCCTCCCTTCAGAGCGTCTCCAAAGCCACGCTTCCTTCAAAAGACATGAACGCATACAGCAGAGTCTGCAAAGCGTCATGAGAGACAGCGTTAAATTACCTCATGTCTCAAAGCACACAACATTACAATAATAATGAGTGTAAACAACTTACAGAGCTCTGACTTGGACCACCTGACTGCTGCAGATACATTTCAGCGATGATGGTGTTGACATAGAAACGCATAAATCCGAGTCGGAGGACATGAACAGCTCCGGCTAGAACGTCACAGGTTGCCATCTCATAATTGCGGTTATGATGCCGTGAATGCAGCACAAGCTCGCTGTTTTGTTTTAGAAGGAACTGTAAAAGGCGGCTGCTGTTTGTTTGTGGCGCTCAGTGACTGTCTGTCTACAACTCTGCATAGACTTACTGTCTATGTGAGCAGGGTGCGTGGAGGTATGCAAATACATATGCTTACAGACAGGTAGGACATCGTATCATTGCATTCGGACCGAATGCATTGATTGGACAAACATTTTTTGGTCCTGAGACTTCCACAGATGTACATGTTTTAATATTTAGACCACTTCTATTATTGATTGATTATCAGGATGTGAAGAGAGTTTTTTTTGTAAGAAATTGCCTACCCTACCTTTATTTAAGATCATTAAATCAACCTGAATATATTAATTCATTCCAAAAACAAAATTAGAAAATAGATCACAACTTTTTATAGTGTGTGTGTCAAGGTGAAAGTTTTGTCAGATGATTTCACCAGATCCACCAGTGCTTTCATCAGCTGTCTTTGGCCAGTAGAGGGCAGACATGAGACGTCTTTAATGCCTGATGGTTAATCTCCTGTCTGTGAAACTCATGTCTCATTTCAAGATGACTTTTGGAACTTAAAAGGAATTTATATCAAAATATTAAAAGATATACTCAATGATGTAATCAAGACCTTTCAGCAGAGTTCATACATAAAGCTATTTATCATACTACTCTATGCATTTAAAGTAACACTTTATTACTCACCCTCATGCCGTTCCACACCCATAAGACCTTCGTTAATCTTCCGAACACAAATTAAGATATTTTTGTTGAAATCCGATGGCTCAGTGAGNAGACTAACCAAGATACAATAAAAGAAAGTTTTTTCAGAGTATTGTTGAAGAGGACAGTATAATGAGGATAAAGCCTTCTTGTTCAGTGCAACCTCCTTATAAACTTACACATTGCTTTCAAAGACAAATACGTCTACCGTCAAAGATACTAATCACACAAACATAGGCAAACATTAGCTGTGCTGACCAGAAAATGTGTAAATATTAATTATGGCATTTCAATACATACCAACGTTTTTCTTTAAAGGATAGAATGGTAAGAATTGGGACCATCCTAGTCAGCCATAAGAGGATTTGGGCTCAAAGTTAATTTGCTTGATTTGTTCTAATTAATGGTGAAAGAGAAACACTCATCCCAGTGTAATGCGGAACTACACAGAAACACCAATCCCAATACAGCACTGGGGAATGTTACTTTTGTTGTTGTTGTTGTTGTATTTTACATTACTGTGCTATTCTTAATTAAAGGGTTAGTTCACCAAAAAATGAAAATAATGTCATTTATTACTCACCCTCATGCCGTTCCACACCCATAAGACCTTCGTTAATCTTCCGAACACAAATTAAGATATTTTTGTTGAAATCCGATGGCTCAGTGAGGCCTTCATAACCAGCAATGACACTTCCTTTCTCAAGATCCATTAATGTACTAAAAATATATTTAAATCAGTTCATGTGAGTTCAGTGGTTCAATGTTAATATTATAAAGCGACGAGAATATTTTTGGTGCGCCAAAAAAACCAAAATAACGACTTATATAGTGATGGCCGATTTCAAAACACTGCTTCAGGAAGCTTCAGAGTGTTATGATTCTTCTGTGTCGAATCATGATTCGAATCGCATGTCAAACCACCAAACTGCTGAAATCACGTGACGTTGGCGCTCCGAACTGCTGATTCGACACGCTGATTCGACATGCTGATTCATTATGCTCCGAAGCTTCCTGAAGCAGTGTTTTGAAATCGGCCATCACTATATAAGTCGTTATTTTGTTTTTTTTTGGCGCACCAAAAATATTCTCGTCGCTTTATAATATTAATATTGAACCACTGTACTCACATGAACTGATTTAGATATGTATTTAGTACCTTTATGGATCTTGAGAGAGGAAATGTCATTGCTGGCTATGCAGGCCTCACGGAGCCATCGGATTTCAACAAAAATATCTTAATTTTTGTTCCGAAGATTAACGAAGGTCTTACGGGTGTGGAACGGCATGAGGGTAAGTAATAAATGACAGAATTTTCATTTTTGGGTGAACTAACCCTTTAAGGAAAACAGTTGTTTCAAAGTGTAATATTTCACAATATTACAGTTTTTACTGTATTATAATGGACCCTTGGTGAGCATACGAGACTTCTTTCAAAATCATAAAAAAAAATATTAAAACAACAATTGTCATATTTTATTACCTTTTTTTAAACTATAGTGAATAAACTGTAATAATGAATTAAATGTTCAAGGTGTCTGAATACATTTTGGTTTGATTGTATATGTAAAAATACAACACTCATATGATGGGTTTCTGTGCTTTATGAGGATTCTCCCAGACATAATGATTTTTATACTATACAAACTGTACATTCTATCCCCTATAGCCAACCCCTAGTTAACCCTTACAGAAACCAGTCTGTATTTTTAACATTTAAAAAAAAAAAAAAAAAACTTTTTATAAGCAGTTTTCCTGATTTGGACCAAAATTTTGTCCCTATAACATCAAAAAATTTAGGTTTTACCTTCCTTGTGGGGACATTTGTTCCCCACAATATTAGTGGATAATACCTGGACCACACACCAGTCTTCAAAACTATGTTCTCTCCTTATCCCGACTCACTATTGTAAGCCAACAATTATGATTTATTTTATGCATGAATGGGTCTGATTTGGTCGGAAATTTCAGATTTACATCATTCATCCTTGCTATTTAGTCATGTCTGTGAAAAAGCAAAGAAACTACTCCTCTATTCTTGTCTTCAAGTATAAAATAACACCCAAATTCAAAAGGTAAAATGCAAGACTTTGGCCTCAATAAATTAAACAAAAATAAAAGTAATATGTTTCACTTTTATTACTCCCAAAAGTCATAATCTGCAAATACATACCAATGCTGCAGCATAATGCAGAATGACTTGGGCTACAATACAGTGTACTTGTGAATCTTGTCTACGCAGATTTTCGGGTGTTAGCGTGTGTATGCCATGTGAGAGGTCTGTCTGAACTGAACATTGTGTCCTGGTTAGTTGTTGGCGGGCCCGCGCAGTTTAACAAGAGGTCATGTACAGTATTCAGGCACAAACACACACTCTAAAAAATGCTGGGTTAAAAAAACCCAAGCTGGGTAAAATATGGACAAACCCAGCAGGTTGGGTTAAAAGGCACCTATTATGCCCTCTTTCACATGATGTAATATAAGTATCTGGTCTGGTCAAGTTTCAGCTTAAAATACCCCACAAATTTGCCCCTATTTGGGGGTGAGCAAAAACACGCCTTTTACTATATTACTATATTGCTGGCTAAAAAAATAAATCCAAAATTGGTTGAAAAAAATGGCTGGGTGAAAACAACCCAATCCCTGGTTTTGTCCATATTTAACCCAGCAGTTTTTAGAGTGCAGTATTAAAGGCCTCTTCAATGCCTTTGTGCCCTTTTCATGCTCACAGGCTCGACAGAGCCAACCCCATAATTATCTAAATCAATTAATTAAGGATCGTTTGGCTCGCAGACTATCTTTTGAGCTCTCATTTGTTTGGAGATGGTCATTGCGGTCATCATGTCTGATTCGATAATCTGAGGTTTGCTAGTTGGTATAATAACACTACTAGCATTGTTTTTCCCCCTTAGATGGACCGATTCTGCTTGTATTCTTCTTATTTGTCTAATCAAGTCATTTTGTGTAGCATTTATCACAGTCCATGTTGTTTCAAAGCAGCTTTACATCAAATAAAAATCAAATAGTTTACTAAATATGTCAATTTTCTCTTCTATTTACACTTTATACTATTTATTAGGGGTGCAACGATATTCAAACCGAACCGTAAAACCGTGATACACCACCCACGGTACGAACCGGCTCAGCATGGCCTGTTGCTGAGGTTGACCTCCCTTTACCTTATGTCACAAAACGAAATTCTTCCTTGATAATTAATTAAATTGTAATTTTCGGTAGGTACATGTCTTATGTGTACACAACGAATAGCATAACCACCATTAACCACCAATAATCCCAATAAACTCAGCGCTTTGTTACTTTTCGATAAGAAACAAAGTGTCATCTTTCAAATTCTGTCCATTTTATCACGAAATTCAAACAAAAAATGCCATTTTGACGCTCTTTAATGTGGCGACAAATCATTGTACAGGCGAGGCGCCTCATTTCAAGGGCCAGTGAACGCGATCATCACATCTCTTCATCTTCACTACTAATAAACATGAATGAACATCTTAAGGTATGTTGGAAGATACTGTCCAACTTACTGAAACGCATCATATCTCGTGTCATCGCTCAATTTGTGAATAATAGACGTCAATAAAACAGCTTGTGAACAAAGTAGCATTCATTTACCTCAGAAAAGCCATTCAATGTCCACAGCTCGTTAGTTCATCAGAGAAATGAACTCTTTCGCTAAATATGCACTATATTTGTCTAAATATTAATTATATTTTACTTAACCTGTTTGCGATGTCTTGATTATTTGATGTATGTTTAAATCTGTCATGAAAATGACAGCCACTTTGTAAATTATTTGGCTATATTTCAACAACGAATTGGAGTAAAAACATAATTTTATAATTAGAATTAGAAGTTACTTATGTTCAGTTTACATGTTTGCATACAATTTGTTATTTGAGCATTGATTATTATATCTAAAAATAAATAGCAACTGAATTTAGGCTTATATTTTGGGCTCTGTTGTTAACCTTTAATATTATAGTAATGTGAAAGTAAGGGCTTCCTATATAGTTTATAACATTAGCGAAGATAAATTTTTTATCATTAGAAACTTTTAATTATAATTGAATTCATTTCAGAACTGAATTCAAGACAGTGACACAATTTGTTCGGTAAACCACTGTTTAATAAAAATAGAAGCAATTACAGATGCGAACCAAACCGAACCATGACTACAAAACCGAGGTACGTACCGAACCATCGGTTTTGTTTACCGTTACACCACTACGTACATTCTTATCCTTAAAAAAGAGAGAGGGGCAATTCAATGGACACCACCAAACTGGCAACACTAATCCCTCAATGCCTGTTAGTGGGTTTCTAATGGGGGAGGCATTTGTTTGTATACTATTTTTAGGCTTTGAAGACACTACTTAAGTAGAGGAAGACGTCATTCAGTGGCGGTTTCTCATGTTCCGAGAGATCGTTTCCCTAATCCCAGCTGCCACCTCTCGTCCAAAGAATATTCTCTCCCATGGGGATATCAGAAGATCAGCAGATGCACGAGGACTCTCAACCTGAGAATTTGAAGGCTTGGGTGGTTGGGTGAATATCTCCCGAGCTTCCTCTTCTTGATAATCTGTTGGATTATACCTCGACTAACAGAATGTAGTCTCAGATTAGATGGAGTGACAGACCGAGCTCGGTCATGACCTTATTGTCTGACCCCTTTGTGACCATTCCATTGACAGGTCACCTGAGGTGCTCTTTCTCGTGGTTTCATAATGTAATGTTACTTTAAATGTAGAAGTGGGCTAAAAAGAGAGAGAGAAACATACAGAGATGGTGGTAAAAGAGAGAATGGATTTTAATATCAAAATTGAGATTATTAAGAGGACATTTGATTAAGATGTGTTTGGAGGGGGTGGGGTAAAGAAGGAAACCTACTTCCTATCCATTAAAAGTGTTAAAAGATGAGAGTGGCCTCTAGGGACACGAGAGGAAGAGGAAACCCCATACCACAACACATACAAACATCCAAACAAAAGTGGGATTGGGAATGAGATGAATGAATGGAGTTTGCTTTATCAAAACAAAACAGTTAAAACTTAAATATGATCAATAACAGCACCAATAGAGGCATATGCCTCAAAACAGAAGGTTAAGAATAAACTGAGCAAATTATGTTTATCATCAACTGACAAACTAAAGCTTCTCTCTTCCTCGGGTCAAGGAGATGCTTCCTCCTGTCAGTCACTCTTATGCAAGCCACAGAATACCGACTGACCTCTGACCCCATCAAAAGGGGTCAAGTCACTTCTCACACCTCTACACAATTGAGACACAAAAGTGCAGCTTAGACCCCCTTGCTGTTTTTTATCTTTCACTTAAGATATGTAACTTTGTATCAAGTTATTTATTTATTACAGTTACATTTATGGTTATATACATCACACAACTGCCAGAAAAGTGTCCCATGAAGGGTAAAGCAGTTTGTTTTCGCCGTCACGACAAAATCCACTGACATATAATCAGTCTCTGCCGCCCCCTTGCGGGCATTATATTGAAGTGCACAGAAATTGAGTTGGATTAGCTTCTGTTCGTGAACATTGAAATATGTGTATCATAATCAACTGAAGCACTACATTAGCTCTCAGTGGGTTTTATTAAGGTTACTCTACAATTTAATAAATATCACCAGATGTGACTACCTAATGTACAACTGTATGCAGTGCAGTTTTGGAAGAAGGACTGATAAAGTATTAAAGTTGAAATCAAAATTTAAAGGGTTAGTTCACCCAAAAATGAAAATAATGTCATTTATTACTCACCCTCATGTCGTTCTACACCCGTAAGACTTTCGTTCATCTTCAGAACACAAATTAAGATATTTTTGATTAAATCCGATGGCTCAGTGAGGCCTGCATAGACAGCAATGGTACTTCCTATCTCAAGATCCATAAAGGTACTAAAAACATATTTAAAACAGTTCTTGTGAGTTCAGTAGTTCTACCTTAATATTATAAAGCGACGAGAATACTTTTTGTGCGCCATAAAAAAAGAAAATAACGACTTTTCAACAATAGTGATGGGCCGATTTCAAAACACTGCTTCAGAGCTTTACGAATGGAATCAGTGACTCGGATCTCCTATCAAATGGCTAAACTGCTGAAATCACGTGACTTTGGCGCTCCGAGTCACTGATTCAATTCGCAAAGCTCCGAAGCAGTGTTTTGAAATCGGCCCATCACTATATTGTTGAAAAGTCGTTATTTAGTTTTCTCGTCACTTTATAAAATTAAGGTAGAACCACTGAACTCACATGAACTGTTTTAAATATGTTTGGATCTTGAGAGAGGAAATGTCATTGCTGTGAATGCAGGCCTCACGGAGCCATCGGATTTAATCAAAAATATCTTAATTTGTGTTCCGAAGATGAATGAAGGCCTTACGGGTGTGGAACGGCATGAGGGTGAGTAATAAATGACATTATTTTCAGTTTTCGGTGAACTAAACCTTTAAGTTTTTTAGCTTTTAGTATGAATATGTTAGTCTTAATGTTATGAATAAGCTGGTGTGTTCCAAAACAATAACAAAATTCGCATTTAGGAGATATGAGCATTCAAAACTTAGTATCTCACTTCCACTAAAATGGATCACGGATTTTCACCGCACTTCAGCTTCTCATCAAATCTTCTGTCCAATCAAATGCTCTCTAGAATCTGAAATCCCGCCCCCTCCTACACTATCAACAGACACTGAAGCTGCGGCTGAAATCGGTCATTTGTTCACACATTTACTAGTTTCTACATGGTGAAAGGCACATAGTGCACTATATAGAGAATAGGGAACAATTCAGAAAGTGTAAATATGCTTTCCATTGATGGAATGAAGTCCGTTTTCGCGTTAGTGACACGTGAACCGCCGCAACGCGAGAACTGTCTGCTCTGGCCCAGGGACACAAGAGCACGGAGTGGATCATATCCGCGAGTCGGCTCAGACCACAAAAGGTATCGGACCCATTTAAATTCTGCACAGAATGCTGTATTTTAAAGTGATATAGAGGAGATTATGAGGAGAAACAGTTAGATATTAAAAAGAAACAGAGGTTTTACTGAGTTTAACGGCTCTGGCCGAGCTGTGATATAAACGACACGCTATTGGCTATTTTTAAAAAGGGGCGGGGCTGTTCGATATATCGCCCTGTCTTCCTGTTTCAGTTTTCATTACGTCAACACATTGAATAATGCTGCACGTTCCAAGACACTTCAGTGGGCCTTTAACTCATTATTTAAATTTAACAAAAGTTCAATTGAACAAAAGTTACATAGTGTACCTTTAATTATAGATTATTTATTTAAAAATGACATGGTCACAGTACACTCTTAAAAATAAAGTTTCCTTGTTGGCATCTATGGTTCCATGAAGAACCTGGAATCTTTCAAATGCACAAAAGGCTTTTTTATAGTGGAAAAAGTTTTTCAGATTATTGATTTATTGCACTCTGTACAAACTTTTATGTCCTGTCTTTACTTAGAAATAAACAAAGACATGATTACAGTAAAGGAAACACTTGGAGAAAAGGGAAAGTGAAAGAGAGATGTACAGGAAAAGATAAGATGAATAAGAAGATTTATGGCATATTCCTGTTTTCTCTTGCCTGAAGGGCGATTGGGAAAAGAATGCAAACAGAACAACACCCCCACACCCCCTCTGCCTCTCTCTGGGCATTATATAAAGCTCAGAACGCACTCAGTGGTCTTCAGTCTCCGAAGTATACAGACAACAATCGTTCACTATGAATAGACTGATATTTGCCTCTTTGCTGTTCTATGCAGCATCTCAAACTGGTGAGTAACATACAATATCACTACTTTTTGTCTATTTACGCTACAGGATATCCATTTTTGTTGCGCATTTTTACATTTAAGCTTGGGGAATAGATATATTTTGTTTGATTAATGAGGTTTTCCTCATGTTATAGGGTTTAATTATTGTGTTATGTGCAGGTGAATGCATTACAGGAGGAAGTGAGGCTGATTCTCACTCTCGTCCGTACATGGCTTCACTTCAGTGGAATGGAAAACATGAGTGTGGTGGCTTTCTGATCTCCAGTCAGTGGGTCATGAGTGCAGCACACTGCTTTCAGGACGGGTATGTAACATAATAGAGAGCTGTCCGACAGCATTGTGATGCAAAGATGAAATGATTTCAGTTGCAGATTGCTATGATTTATTTAGAGGATTTGTTTTGATTTTTTTTTGAAGTTGCAGAAATACAAAGTTGCAATGCGAAGTTGCAAAATGATAAATGTCCTGTTTGTTGCAGGAGGTCGTCCGGTGTTAAGGTTGTGTTGGGTGCTCACTCCCTGTCTGCTGCTGAGGACACTAAACAAACCTTTGATGTTGATGCAGTCTACAGCCATCCTGATTTCACTATAAGCAACTATGACAATGATATTGCCCTGCTCAAGGTATATGATGTGATCCAATCATGTAGCTGAAAATCAGTCTGTGTATATGTGTGTGTGTGTGTGTGTGTGTGTATACATATATATATACAGTACAGTCCAAAAGTTTGGAACCACTAAGATTTTTAATGTTTTTAAAAGAAGTTTCGTCTGCTCACCAAAGCTACATTTATTTAATTAAAAATACAGTAAAAACAGTAATATTGTGAAATATTATTACAATTTAAAATAACTGT
>RJVU01057857.1:6889557-6925006 GCA_003731715.1 Anabarilius grahami | reverse complement strand
AAAATTTTTTACTGTATTGTATATATATATATATATATATATATATAGAGAGAGAGAGAGAGAGAGAGAGAGAGAGAGAGAGAGAGAGAGAGAGAGAGATATCAGTTTTCTACAGCAGACTGTCCAAATCATAGAATGCTTTTGTTATTGACAGCTGGAAAAGCCAATCACTGAGAGTTATGCAGTGAAACCAGTGAAATTCCAACGTGATGAAGAGGCTGATCCCAAGGAGTCTGCTGTCGTGGAAACGGTTGGATGGGGCTCTTTGAACAACCTGGGAGGACGACCGGACAAATTGCAAGAGCTCAGTATCACGGTCATGATGCGACGTCTATGTGGTCGCGGTGACCACTATGGAACGAAGTTCACCAGCAACATGCTCTGTGCTGCAGAAAGACGAAAGGACACCTGTGATGTAAGTTTTCACTGCAATGGTTAATAAAGCACTGACATGACCGCTATAGGTGGAGATAAACTCTAATATATGACCTCTCTCACTTCCGCTGTCTTTCTCTCTCTAATAGGGTGACTCCGGAGGTCCTCTCTTATACAAAGGCGTTGTTGTGGGAATAACCTCTAATGGAGGGAAGAAATGTGGCTCCACCAAAAGGCCTGGACTCTACACGATCATCTCCCACTACACTAGTTGGATTGACAGTACAACCACCCAGTAAAAAAAAGCTGTGGAATCCTTTGCATATATATAGCCACATTTTTTTTTTTTTTTCATAAGTCCTGTATATCTCATGTATTGCTATATTAATAAAAACTTTTCCACACCTTCCTGAATCTAGTAATGGTTGTTTTAGTAATGAATTCCATGTTGGTCCATGCTGATTAGAGCTGGTATAGTGCTGGTCTTGCTGGTGGACCAGCATAGTTCTGCTATTCTCGAGCAAAACTGAGCTGATGTAGCTGGTCCATCAGCAACAAGCATCCCATGCTGATCCAGCAATGCTGGATTTTTCAGCAGGGACACAATAGTGACAGAAGAAATGCATATGTTAATATATTATGCTGCCAAAACAGCTCTGACGCATCAAGACATGGACTCCACAAGACCTTTGAATGTCCTGTGGTCCTTTGAGTCTGCAAGTTGTGAGGTGCGACCTCCATTTGGCAGATTTGCTGGTCTAGCACATCCCACAGATGCTCAATCGGATTGAGATCTGGGGAGTTAGAAGGCCAAGTATACACCTTCAACTCTTTGTCGTGTTCCTTAAACCAAGGTCTTGAACATTGTGGAGACCATAGTCAAAGTCCCTTTAAAGACAAGTCTTTTCACTCGACAGCCATCTTTGAAACAACTCTCAGGCATTCACGTGCAGCTCCTGTCTCTTTGAATGGGGAAACATAAAATTATCCAAAGCTGTTTGCCAAGCTTTCGTATATATTACATACTGCTGTGGGTCGTTGAACATATCTATCCTTAAACAGTTGTCAAATATTACACGTTTAGCTATTTACATCATACCACGCACTCTTTTACTATAAAAACTAAAGCATCGCGTTGCATTCACACTCTTCTGTGAGCAGTGAGCCCCTGATTGGCCATCATTTTGACACTGACATGCACTGTTAGACTAAAAATTTAACTTTTTAAACTGTTTGTCATCCTAACAACATACAGAGTGATACATAATGGAGTGCACCAGAGAAGCATCAAGATAATTAATTATTGGGCCATTTCTAATTATTAGGGGGGACTTGTCCCCCTCAATGTCTATATGGCCCTGCCTCAAAATATTCCTAAACGATTTTTGCAGTGTGGCAAGGTGCATTATCCTGCTGAAAGAGGCCACTACCATCAGGGAACACCATTGCCATGAAGGGGTGTACGTGGTCTGCAACAATCTTTTGGTAGGTGGTACATGTCAAAGTAACATCCACATGAATGCCAGGGCCCAAGGTTTCTCCGCAGAACATTGCCCAGAGCATAACACTGCCTCAGCCGGCTTGCCTTCTTCCCATAGTGCATCCTGCTGCCGTCTGTTCCCCAGGTAAACGACACACACATACCCAGCCATCCACCTGATCTAAAAGAAAATGATTCATCATCATCAGGCAACCCTTTTCCATTACTCCATGGTCCAGTTCTGATGATTATGTGCCCATTGTAGGCACTTGTAGGCACTTTCAGGCACTTGGACAGGGGTCATCATGGGCACTCTGACCGTTCTGCAGCTATGCAGCCCCATACGCAACAAACTGTGATGTACTGCGTCTAGCCATCATCATTTGGCCCTTGTCAAAGCAAATTTTTGCTTGCCCATTTTTCTTGCTTTCAACATGAATTTCAAGAACTGACTGTCCACTTGCTGCCTAATATATCTCACACCTTGACAGGTGCTATTTTAATAATAAAGTGTTATTCACTTTACATATCGGTGTATTATATCAGTGTATTCACCAGTGTATTAAATTCAATTATATTATATTCAAAATATATCTCTACATAGCCCTTTCAGTGAGTTAACCAGGCAAGAGCAATATCAACAGTTCTTATGCTTTTCAGTATTTGCCATTTTGAAAAACATTTTGTGGCTCAAGATCAAATTTGACATGCACTTAGATTATCAGCATTTTTAAGAAACCATTTTAAGAGGAAGTAGAAGAGTCAAACTGATAACAGTGGTGATCTTCTCTGTGACTGATAAATAAAGAATTTCCACATGTTCTGACAGTTCAACGGCATGATTTTAAACTTTTGTGGATTTGTGTGTAATATGTTGCAATGATAAACTGCTCATTGTGTTATGTAAGACTTTTTGAGTGCATCATTAAATCTGAGTTATGAAATACAAAATGCAAGTATACAACCCAACGGCTGGAGCTAACGGAATCTTTCCCAATTAGTACATTAAACAGACCACTCAACACCCATCTGTGTTGCAATATCTGCTATCTCTAACTTAAACATTCCATGTTTGGTCTTTTGAGAAGGCTATTTTTCAGTTTTTGGTGTTGCAAAACCCCCATATACTGTATGAGGCTGCAGGCATTTGGATGCCAGATATTGGCTCCTTGACCTGGTTATAATTAACAAAGTTCAGGAAATTTCCATTGTTTTGTGTGCAATATCTGTTCTGACACATGCAAACCATTTCCAGCAGGCCGGTATGGCCATTGGCCACATATCTATTTATATTCTTTATATTCAATAGATTTCTATTGTCGTGACAATGGATGAAAAGGATAACATTCTCTGTAATCGCTTGGCCAAATGCCCACCCAACATGTTCCAGTGTATCCCTCAGCATATAGTTAAGGACATGTTCTCAGATTGGACCAGGACCAAATTCCAAAGACTGCCCTGAGACTGACACCACCTGGCAGAAGAAAACAAGGGTAACCTAAAACAAGTCTAGTACAAAGAAAAAATATAATCCCAAAAATATATTCTATTCACTAACAAGAGTCTCAACAGATTCTTCTTAAAGTGCAATGTAGTTAATACTTCAAAATACTAATGTACCTGTTAGTGTTTGCTGACACTGAATAAAACAAAATCACATCTTATGATTTTAAAACATATTTACATAAAAATAAGTACATTTAGAAAACAGCAACATTACAAAAACAAATATTCTTCTTGTTGCTGATTTCTGTGCACGATTCCACACCCCTCCCCCTCACCGCCGGAAAAACTCTAAGAACCACGAACCGAACGTATATAAGCGGCAGGTTTATTAGAAAAAAAATATAAACGTAAAAAAGAAAAAAAGATAAATTATGAGAATCAATGTATTGTGAACAACTTACTGCCATTGTGTAAATAATATGTAATCATGTAATCCATAAAACAGTAACTGCAGTCTGATTACGAGTATTTTAAAAAGTAGTTTACTCTTAATTACAAGTACTTGATTTTTGGAATCTGATTACGTAATCCAGACTACCCAGCTCTGGGAATGAAGAGGAGTAAGTAATAGTTAAGCAAGAGAGTTCTGGAAGACTTCTTGAAAAATGATTGATAAGTTAAGCTTAAATTGAAAGGATGACAAGGAGTATTACTGCCTCCTTTACAAAGCATATATCTGGACCATTACCTCTCTTCCCACCTTTCCTGTACAATCATTTCCTTTATGGATATTGAACTGAAAAACCTGTGTAGGGTCAATATTTCAGAAGAACATTACTTTCTCTCTTTTGGGTTTAGTAGACCCCCTTTTTTGTAACATATGTCATACTCCTCCTGCTGAGTCTGGTTCTTGTCTTCTCTTCTCCCATGCTGCCAGAGTACAGAGTAACTGTCTCCAGTCCTCTGGAAATAGGCCCATAACAAGAATCTTGTTTATCTGAAGTGAACAGAAATTAAACACCACTTACTCAATCATGTTGCACATGCCTTTCTTCTCAAGTTCAGATTCAGTTTGTTTCGCTAAAATTGGTCTTGTTTAGAAACTATTTACAAGAAGTATTTAAGTATTTGTCCACTACTTTCTCAGTAGCTTTTAAGGATACACTCTAAAAAATACTGGGTTAAAAACAACCCAAGTTGGATTGAAAATGGACAAGCCGCGATTGGATGGTTTTAACCCAGTGGTTGCATTAAATGTTTGCCCAACATGCCGGGTAGTTTTATTTAACTCAACTATTGTTTAAAAATTACTATATGGCTGGCTTAAAATTATCCCAAAATAAGTTGGAAGTTAAAAATCAGACACATAATTACTAGAGGCAACAATAATCAAAAGGTGAAAATTTATTAACCCTCTATGGTATGCAATATGATCTCAATGAGGAAAAAATTATTTGTGTTGTTTTTCCTGCTTAAAATTGGACACCTTAACAATATCAATAAACATTTTCATAAATTGTTTTTTATTTTTTTTATAAGTTTGTTGCCTCAAGGCAACATTGTACCACAATGGAAAAATTTAAATACATACAATTAGCATTTTCATGTAGAAAAAAATTATATATTTATTGAAAACATCAATTTCTTTAACTAGACACTTAAACAAACAAATTTATCCAGTTTTTAATGTATTAAAGTTTCATATTTAATAAAAAGTATAACATTTTATATCCAGCTGTTGCTCTCAGGCAACATAATACCATAGTGGAACACAAGTATTGCCAAACCATCATATTATTATGTTATTATATCAAGTTATCATATCCATCTTCATCCTCATCTCCATCTTCTCTCTCTTTCCCTGATGGATTGTCACTTTGATTTTATATTCCTCATCACAGTATGAACCCCTCATCATCACCCTCTTCAACTGGCAGTGCTACCTGTGTTTTATAGCTTTTTGAAGTGCTATAGAAAATGTGCAGATCATAATATATGCAGATATAGTATGTGAATTACTATTCTTATATGTGCATTACAAAATCATGTGAAAATGCAAATATATTTAGATAATTCTAACTCTTTTCCTTACAAATATAATACATTTGTATTCAAACCTATTATGCCTGTATGGCCTTATGCGATTCCATTATGGTACAATGTTGCCTTGAGGCAACACACAGTTTTTTGTTTTTTCTCTAAAACATTTGATGATATATAATGTAAAGTTCTTGAAAATATTTCTTTCCTTGCCAGTAAGGTGACTCGTATCTTTTGTGGGTGATTAAATGGATACAAACAAGTGAAAAAAGCACTTTTCATTGGAGAAAATATGGAGCCATGTGACATGTGCTGAAACAGGACACAAAATGGACCCCTGTTGGTCATGTTTTGGTCTTTTTTGCACTTTTATTGATTAGTATTTGAGTTATTCTGTCCTGATATATGTTTGATCAATCAATTGGTGGCTTATTTTATTAGAAAAAAAAACTAAAATAGAACATGTTGCCTGGAGGTAAACAATTTAATAAATGTTTATTATTTAATTATTATTCATTAAACTTATTAATAAATGTTCATACTATGTTCAAGAAATACAGTAGCCTAATTTTTAAACAATAGTTTTGTTAAATAAAACTTCCCATCAGGCTGGGCAAACATTTAACCCAACCGCTGGGTTAAAACAACCCAATCGAGTGTAGGGTTTGTGTGAGTGTGTTTAAGTGATACCATTTGGTTTGTCTTGTTTTTTGTTTTTTTGCATTTTATGTGTTTGTATGCACTGTAAACCTGAATAAATTGGCAAAAAATTTTGTACTCATACATTTTAATTGCTCTTAACTCGAAATTTTTGAGTAAGTTAATTCATACATTAAACTTAAAATTATCTTAAGTAATCTTAACTTGTATAGACTTATTTTTTGAATTTTTGCTTTTACTATGATAGCACAGTAAGCAGACAGGAAGCAAAGTGGGAGAGAGAGAGGGATCGGGAAAGGTCCACGAGCCAGGACTCGAACTCGGATCGCCCGTAGCGCAATGGCACAATATGTCGGCGCTCTGCCCACGAGGCTATCGGCGGCAACATCTTATCTTATATTTTTAGTAGTGAAAATTTAGCTAACTATAGCTTATTCAGCAAATGCTAATTAGTAACACAATAGCTGTGTCCCAAATGACGCAATATACATCCATGTAGTGTGTGAATTGTATAAGGTTATTTTGTCATTTAACAACGGAGTCTGATACCCCCTCCCCCTCCGCTAAGTAATTAAAGCTGCGACAGTTCAGAACATGAAGTGTCCAACATTCCACACTTCATTTTTTCCATTAATTTAGTGCATCATCCGGGTATTTAAAGTGTACTTTTTCTTATTGGAATTTTCAGTGTGAACACACTACTTGCACTATTTATACTTAAAAACGTCATAGAATAGCGCATAAGTACGCGAACTGGGATGCACCTAATGCTTTGATAACATTAGCATAACATAGCAATTGCTGAAAGAGTACGGCAATATGGAACATTTATGAAATACCTGTTCTCAATTTAAGCCCATGCTCCACTTGTCACCATGATGGTAACCCCACAAAAAACCCCACATAACAGAAACTCTTCTAAATTGGGATAGCAAAGCATTAAACACTACAAAATACTCCACTTAACATTAATCTTTCACAAAAAAAACACTTAATTTTAACATTTATTCTACCTTTCAAGTATCATGGCAAAGCATGGGAAAACTCAGCCCAGTTTCAGATAAATTTAAGTTTGTCTAAATTAAAAGAAACAAGTTCAAAAAACTCAAAACAATTAAACAATTTAGATTACTTAAAATGTGTCAGTTTCGTGAACTCAAAAAAAGAGAAAGTTCTAAATATTCATAAAAAGTTAATTTGATTGAACTAATTTGTTTAATTTGAGTTTGCCTACTCAAACCATTTAATTACTTTGAGGGTTTACTGTGTGATTGTACAGAACTTTGATGTGCAGTTGTTAAAGTGCTTTATAATTAAATGAAATGAAAAAGAAAATAAATATCCCAAAAGGAGACATTCCAGAAGACATACTATATATTAGCGATACAGAAAACATCTGCCATTCAAATGTTTTTAAAACTGTACAATACATGTCATGCTTTTCACAAAGAATAGGAATTGTGAGTCAGATGAAGGAAGCGATGCTTGCTCATTTCAGCAAGTTAGAGGTGTTGAACATGTACAGCTGCTGCCATGGTTGACATTTGATGTTAGTTAACTGAGCTAGTTGTGATGCTTGGTCAATAACAGGAAAATCAGATAGATAGCATTGAGTAAAAGAAAGGAAGTCAATTCCTCAGGGTCAAGTGCTGGAATGCTTTCCAGTGGCCGTGTTCCTGTTTTCTGGAGTAGTAGACAAGTTCACTAATCAAGTCAAGTAAAACATTGTGGAGGAGTTCGTAAAGGTGTTTTCTTCCTGAATTACAGTAGCAAAGGTGCACTTGAGTCTGTTCAGCTACTTAACCCAACCATCTAGGGCATTTTCTGTGCTTGCCAGTTAAAGGTACTTTACTAAAAGCAACTGTATAATGAAAGATGGCTTGTGTTTGTCTTGTGTGTCTTTGTTTCGGTATTTTGGCAAGGGTTTTGTGTGTTTTTAAGGGAAGTTCAACAAACTGCCTGCCAGGTCTTTATCTTAGTGTTATCATCCACAAAGCCGTATACCGAAGTTCCTGTTTCTCTATTTTTGCTGCTCTCAGACCTACACAAATGAGTAGGCTTGATAACTTTGCGATAATGTTGTGAAATTTGTTCTTCATCTCCCAGCTGGAGAATTTATCTATGTTTTGTATAATAATAAAGGCTTAAGACATTTCTAAAACTTTCTCACAGGGCAGATATGGATAAAAAAAATAAAAAAAACATGGCAAGAATCTAATGATAACACCAATTGAATGAGTAACACAGGAGTATAGCCTGTTTCAACAGCTATACAAATGAGGCATTACAAGTTCAAGACAATAAAACAAAACAAACATTAAACATTAATATATAAAAACATACAATTAGTAAATATATGTCACCCTTGCTAAGGGATTTAATGGACCGTGGTTGGCTGTTTTTAGCTAGTGGACCAGGTGGTCAATCTGCTTTCTGAAACATATAGTGACCATCTTACACTAGCTATAACCAGCTATCATGTTCAAAACATGGCTAAATGAGCTATACATTTAATATAGTTTTTCAAAGAGGGACAAGTTGAGAAAATTGGTAAAATTGTAACAGATACTAAGAAAACAGTTATATTTTAGTGTTACTTTAGAAACATAATTTATGGGATTATTATACAAATAAATATTGTATTTATTCACATAAAAAAAAAAATGAAACCGAGAATAACGTTGCTCGAGGATTGCATGAGACACTGAAAATATTTCTTACTTGACGTCATCGGAGGAGGCAACAGTGTCATTTTGTGTTTTGATTTAGCAATAATTGTGTTAAAAAATAATTCTTATGACAAACTGATAAATAATTGTCACAAACAATGTTGATATTTCAATCACGGGATGGCATATTGTCTGTACTGTAACGCTGTGGAACGCTGAAAATGACGACTCCCCCCCTCCTTGAAGAAATGGTATGCGCGGTTTCTATGCGCTCAAGTCTGTTGTTTTCTCCTACAGTGAGTCGCATTCCTACTATGGAGACTAGCAATAGAAATAGTGGCAGATCTCCTTTTTAAATACCAAACAACGAACATGGCTGCTATAAGGAAAAACAAATCTCCTCTAATGACCGCTGCCGTAAGGTAATTATTGTTTTCCGTCGTTTTATTTTCGTGCCGGTTATATTATAGGCACGATGTTTTTATTTTAAAAATGACGGTTGCTGAGGCTCACGGGCCAACCGTCCGCGCGCTCCTCATCCATCTAAATATACCGTGTTAAAAGAAAGCTTCAGTATAGTAAAATGCTGAAATTAACCAGTTATTCAATAAAAATCTAATTAGCTACTAGATAGTTGTCGTTGATCTAATTGTCGAGCGCCCCCGCCCACCCCTCAGTGTGAAATCATTGTTCTCGCTTGATTTGTGATCCCCTGAGGTCACTTCTTCCGTTTCCAAGATGGTGACAGCACAGGGAAACTGTAAACATCCGTTCGCCTGGATTTTGGTTAAATACCCTAAAGATATGGATTTTGCTATGTCCTTGAATATCAGACGTCAAATCAATCCTTTCTTCATTCGGTCGTTACGTGATAAAATCAGTAAGCGGTGATATTTGAATTCATTGTCGAATTATATCTAATTTCCCTCAGAATTACGTGTCTCTAAATCCATTTTAGCTGCACATATGGTTTTGAATAGACATATCTAAGAATAAATATCTTTGTTTTGTGATAGTGTACAGTTGTAGTGTACACTATCACCATGGCCAGTGATTAATATGGTGGATTTGGTCGTGGAGGTCGTGTTTCTCAACAACATACTCAAACATAAAGGCCTTTTTTTTGTGGCCTCTTTTAAAGAAAAAATTGCCCCTGGACACTCTCAGAACCCAAAAATGAAAATTCTGTGAAAATTCTTATTCATATTGTCTCAAAGTATCAAAACTCCTATGATGTTAGTTTGTTGTTGAGACAGATTTTCATACACATTTTGAATAATATTCTCTCAGCAAACAACAAAAAAAGTTTATAGTAACCACTCGAGTCCTTTCACAAACCATTTGAAACTTTATTTATGAAAGTTTAATCTATTAAATATCTAAAAAATTATTAAATATTGACAGACTCTATAATCTTGTGTTCTTTTATTAATGGGTAGTGCTTGTTTTGTGAGTTCTTAGGCAGGCCTTGGCTAACTAGGCCAGTTAGAAACAATTAACTATAATTATCCTTTTTGTATTATACACATTAAAATGATTGAAGTAATTACAATTGAACCTACATTACTGACCTGAGATCAGTTAAAACCATTAGACACTCATTCATGAGTTCGCCAGATCATCAGTTTTTGCAGTTTATGCAGTTTTTGAAATGTTTTGAAACCTATGTTTGAAACTGTGATGTAAAGCCTCAGTTTCTGAATGTATGTGAGTTTGATACACACGTGTTGAACCACTGATTCGAAATAAAAGTGTTTCAGAAGCACCCATCACTAATTATGACATAAGCTAGAACCAGTGGTGTTTGACTTTATTGATTTAAAAAAAAATCTTTAATGAATGCAATGGCTCTGGTATAGAAGAGATTATCAGTTAATAATGACTCGGTCTGTTCCTTACACATGCAGTCAAACCAAAATGTATTCAGAAAACTTGAACATATCATTCATTTTATACAGTTCAATACAGTTTATTCATTATAGTTAAACTGTGTCAGAAAAAAATTATCTTAAAAGGTTAGTTCACCCAAAAATGAAAATTCTGTCATTTATTACTCACCCTCATGCCGTTCCACACCCGTAAGACATTCGTTCATCTTCGGAACACAAATTAAGATATTTTAGTCGAAATCCGATGGCTCCGTGAGGCCTGCATAGCCAGCAATGACACTTCCTCTCTTAAGATCCATAAAGGTACTAAAAACATATTTAAATCAGTTCATGTGAGTACAGTGGTTCAATATTAATATTATAAAGCGACGAGAATATTTTTGGTGCGGCAAAATAACGACTTATTTAGTGATGGCCGATTTCAAAACACTGCTTCAGGAAGCTTCGGAGCGTTATGAATCAGTGTATCGAATCATGATTCGGATCGCATGTCAAACTGCCAACGGCTGAAATCACGTGACTTTGGCGCTCTGAACAGCAGATTCGACACACTGATTCATTTGTGCTCCGATGCTTCCTGAAGCAGTGTTTTGAAATCGGCCATCACTAAATAAGTCGTTATTTTGTTTTTTTGGCGCTCCAAAAATATTCTCGTCGCTTTATAATATTAATATTGAACCACTGTACTCACATGAACTGATTTAGATGTGTTTTTAGTACCTTTATGGATCTTGAGAGAGGAAGTGTCATTGCTCCCTATGAAGGCCTCACTGAGCCATCGGATTTGAACAAAAATATCTTAATTTGTGTTCCGAAGATTAACGAAGGTCTTACGGGTGTGGAATGGCATGAGGGTAAGTAATAAGTGACAGAATTGTCATTCACCCATTTTTGGGTGAACTAACCCTTTAATTATGTCAGATAACACGTAAGCAAAACATGGTCAGGTCAAAGTGTCTGAATAATTTTTGGTTACAAATTTGTATCAATTTTACTGGTAGTACACTGTATGAAGAATTTTTGGGTTTAATATGTCACAGTTTACTTATTTTGTTATCCTCACTTACATAAATGAACTATAGTGTTCTGCACTCAATAGTAAAAATATATAAAAGTCTGAATAAATTTTGGTTTGACTGTATCACGTGACTTTAGAACACTTGGAATATAGTGGATGAGTGAGTCAAATACATTTATTTATTTATTTTTTATTTTTTGCTTTGTGGTGCTTGATAGCCCTTGGTCACCATGAACTGTCCTTTTATGGAAAAGAGCTGTGTAAAGGTTTGGACAGACATGAGGCTGAATAAATAATGATAGAATTTAGTTTTTAACCATTTTTTTCTGCATGAGTCCTATAAGGAGTTTGTCCTGCAGTATTATATTGTTTCGTATGCTTTGTTATTTCCTGAAACATGTTCAGTAAATGTAATGCAATGCTGTTTTGCAGCTGTTCCCGCTTACGGCAGGTCCAGGCTCTGCTGAGGGATGATGTTAATACAGCTCCAGATGGCATCCTTTGCTCCCTGGGTGAGTTAATTAATCAAAATCACCTGTGCTCTTTCACTCATATAATCTTTACTCCAAAGAGACAGGCGGAGATGGCTTGCTTCAGTGAGCCACCTGTAAGTAATACGCTGTGTTTGTGTTTGATTTTTTAGGTATTGACAGCCGCTACAATGAAGGCTGCAGCGAGCTTGCAAGCTACCTTTTCTGTGGCTTGTATAAACACAACCATTTTGACATGGAGCAGATCCCAGAGGACTTCCCAGAAGAAGTGTTGGATGGTACGGCATCCTCTCATCCAATGATATTCACTGATAGGGTTAAAAAGCTATTCATTTGCAGTCAGTCATTCTTGGCGGGAATGAGCACATTTGTTGTACATCTTTTTGACTCCGTACTGTTTTATGACTGCTTTTTCCTAGATGTGATCATCCTTATTAAGACAGAGTGTGTCCATCTGTACTGCAACCCAGTGAATTATGGGTACTTGCTTCCCTATGTATCTCATTGGAGGAATCTGCAACTCCATTGTCTGACTGAGACAGAGGTAATGATCTACTCTACAACACTGCTTTTCATAATCTCCACATCTCTGCTAGGGATGCACCTATATTACAATTTGAGCTGAAAGAATAGGCAGATTTTTTTTTTTCATGTTGTGGCAGATATTAAAAATGTTATACTATTTTGTCTGAAGAAATGAAATGTAAAAATAACACACACACACGCAGTCACACACACATATTTAAATGATAAAATATTAAAAAAAATTAAAATATAAAAAATAAAATATTAATTGTGAGATTACATTGAACAGTTATTGTTGCTCTTAAATATTAAAGGGTTAGTTCACCCAAAAATGAAATTTCTGTCATTAATTACTCTCCCTCATGTCGTTACAAACTCGTAAGACCTTCATTCATCTTCGAAATACAAATTAAGATTTTTTTTTTTTTTTAATCCGAGAGGTTTTTTTATTCCCTATAGAAATAGTCAATTTAACTGTTAAAATAGTCAATTTAACTGCAGTGGTTCAACCTTAATGTTATTAAGTGACGAGAATACTTTTTGTGCGCAAAAACAAAACAAAAATAATGACTTTATTGAACAATTTTGTCTCTACGCTGTCATTCTCCTACGCTGTTTACATTGTATAGACAGTGCAGGTGTCCAGGTTCTACGTCAGAACGCCAAATTTTTATTGGCCGATGCTGTTCACGTGAGCAGCACGACACATGCGAGCAAAAAAACTGCTGCGCAGCTGAAGCGCTCTCAAGCGCTCACAGATAGGCGTTTTAAGCAGAGCGCCTAGCATTTTCAGCTGGCTAAAAACGCTTTGGTGGACACACGGCCTAAGGCTGAACCACAGGAGTCACGTTGACTATTTTAACAATGTCTTTACTGCTTTTCTGGACCTTACGTTGCTTTCTATGCGGGATAAAAAAAACAAACTTGGATTTCATCAAAAATTATTTAGTTTGTGTTCCGAAGATGAATGAAGGTCTTATGGGTTTGGAACAACATGAGGGTGAGTTATTAATGACAGAAATTTCATTTTTGGGTGAACTAACCCTTAAACTTTAAGTGAGAAGTACAACTAACTGTAAATAGATGGGGAAATAAGCATTAAGACAATTAAATATCCAATAACTGATGATAAATATCCAATATTGACTGTCACTCATATTCATCCACTTATTGTTGCTATATCTCAAATCTTCTGTTTGTTGTTTTCTCTTCATTTTCTGTCTCTTAGTATGAGGATGAAGAGGTTGCAGAGGAATTTAAGATCTCAAGTTTTGTGTCCATGGTTCAAGACTGCCGTTGCCTTGGAATCCCCTACAGTTCACATGGTAAGCATGTTAATCACTGATGTAGGTATTGCAAAAGTATTGTACTTTTGGCCATCATATTTACAGTTAATTCATATTTTCCATAGACCAGATTCATAAGTTTGACATGTTCATGTTGGAGAAATGGCCCATCATTCAAGCATTTGCCTTGGAAGGAATCGGGGCTGGAGTGTTTTTCACCATGAAATATAAGGTTTTGAATTTATACTCTATTCCTTTTACTTGTACAAAACACATAGAACCCATAAGTCATTTAAAATATATAACAGTTGTATATTATATAATATGGTTGATACTAGAGTAAAGGCACATTAACTAAAACAGCTTTTGTTATTATGTCCTTCACCAAAATTGTTGGTATTTTGTATCTTATAGCTCACAGATGTAAGTCAGAGACTCTGGCAAATCTACAGCAGATTGGACCCAGTGTCTCTGGACTGCCTTCTCAAAGAGGTAAAACAATTGCATATATTGAAGCATGATTGTTTACCTTTCACATGTCCATGCACCCATTTCATTCTTATACAAGAGTGGGTGTGATATTCTCTCACAGGACCTTCAGCTGTTTGAACGACAGTGGAGCTGTCTGTTCTCCAGTATGGAAATTGAGAGTGCTCTGTCCATGCAGGAGCTGTCAGAGGCCCAAGTTGCAGAGGTACTGTTTGTAATATTATCCCTACCATAATTTTGGAACAATTTAAGGTCAAAATGAAATCAAAGTTGCTTTATTTACTTTCAGATGAAGTCACCTAGGTTGCATAAGCTGGAAATAATTGTTAACCAATAGTCAAATAGTTATTTAGACATTGTAGTTTCCACAAATGTCAGCAAACTCAAATTTAGGGCTCCATTCTGATATTGAAGCCTTCTTAAATGGTCCTGATGGATTAAAATCATAAATTCCAAATTATATCAAGCCACCTCCTACATGTTTTTTTTTTCCTTCTCATTATTATAGCCATTTTATGTTGGCTGTAACAGTCACTAAAAATAATGTGTTGTATATGATTCATTGTGTGATGCCTAATCTCATTTTCTGTCTTTCAGCCTTTCAGAACATATTATTCACATGGTCTTATTTCCAGCAATATTACAGACAAGAGGTATTTTCATGTGATACATTAGCTCTTATTTCAATTTAAGACATTCTGGAGGAATTATTTTTTTCTAAGGCATATGATGAATTTTACGTTGTCTGTACTCCAGTAAAAGCAGGCAGCCATTCGTTTTGTTTGGAAGTCACTCTGCTAAGAAAGATCTGGAGAACTACTGTTTCACCTTTCCCTCTGAAGGCGACCATATCCGCAACACTGGCCCCGCTGGGGGTGTTGCCAAACACATGGTGAGAGAGCGCCACACAGTGGCATGATGACTCAGACCTTACATGAATTCCTTTTCTTCCTTTATGTATTTTTATACTTAAAACAATTTGATATCTTTTTATCTCTCTCACAGCTGCTGCAGTGTGTGGCTCCTAAAGGGCCACTAGCCTGCGCTCGAACCTATTTCTTTGGAAGCACACATGTCCCATACTTGGGTAAGTATACCTCTGGAGAATGTTTTTAATGAAATCATTTTCAATTTCCCTGCACTGTGTGATGTTCACGGGTTTCTTTAATCCAACAGGAAATGACAACACCCAGCAGAAGAGCACAGACCTACAGTAAGTACTCCAATCGTGCTTTGTACTGTGTTTTGATGATTGGATTGGTACTAAATTTAGACCTGTTGTGTTACAGGCTGCTTTCACATATCTACTCAGCTGCTGTTCAGTCTGTATTGGCAGGAATCAAATGTTTCTCTATCAACTCCAGTGCTAGTAAGGTAAAATGACACCAGCAAAACTCTGACGAACATTAATGTAGGATGCATCCATGCCACAGCTATAACGCTAATGACAGAGGAATGATATTGTTGAAACATTGCTGGAACTACTTTCAGAGAGAATCCAGTGTTCACAGAACATAACTAAAATGCAAGTTCCTGTCTGTTTGCGTGGACGCTAATATATCTATCGTTATAGTTTTCATTCTTGGTGTGAATGGGCCTTTATCACAGTCATTTTATGATGCCATCATTATAGGTATAGAAATATTACTCTGGTTATTATTATAGTAAATGATGTATGCATATTTTTTTCAAGGCGAAGGATGTAGCAGAACAAACGTTTCAGCTGGCCTTGGACAATTTCGGGTTGATTCAGTACAGGGGAGCTCTCAGGTATGCAGCACACACAGTAATCACACTCTGGCTCTAAACAAGCCCAGAAGAAATCTGCAGACTTCTCTGCCCTAGAACACTCTTTCACAAGATGTAATATAAGTCTCTGGTGTCCCCAGAATAGGCTTAGGTATCGAGTATCGAGTATTGATTGAAACCGGGACTAGCTTTGCGATTTTCCCGGAATCGTTCAAAAGTTTAAATTTCAATTCCCAGTTTCCATTCACAGTCCGCCGACTGGAAGAAGAAACCGCTGAACACCAACGAAGAAGCGTCCACCGGAAGTGTTGGCATAACCGAGCGAGTCGAACATGGATAGCGTGCGTCGGCGGTCCAAAGTGTGGCCTCACTTTTCTAAACAGAACGAAATCTCGGCAAAATGCAACATTTGCGGCAAGATTGTTTCATGCATAGGAGGGTGCACGTCGAACATGATAAAGCATCTCCGAGTTCATGGAGTAGAAATAAATGTGTGCCCCGTCTTTGACGCGCTGCGCCGACCGTCCTCCACAGCAGGAGATACTATCAGTCCAGAACGCTCATGCATCCTGCCTGAGAAGGCAGATATGATAATTTTCCTAAACAAGAACTGTTTCTGATTTTATACTGTACCTGCTGCTAATCTGGACTGCGTTTTACAAGTTGTTTCTTATTGTTTATTTGCTATTCTGCACCAGGTTAGCTCATCAGTGGGAGCACGGTAACATGTTCAAGTACCTGCAGCATCATACACTCATGTGTAAATGTGTTTTCATGAGGTTTTCAAAAATAAGGCTCTCTTGAGGAAAGTGTACCCCTGTGAAAATATATTCATAATTTATAATATTTATATTCAAGTTCATAGATTTGATATTTATATTGTAGTTGAAAACAGCCCTGTGAGAAATTCATAGTAAAGTTCATAAAAAGTAAAAAGTTCATAGAATTATAATTGATGGAGAAGGTCAGACTATTTCCTTCAGAAAGACCGTTGGTTAGCTAGCTCATTTAAAATAACCTAAACTTTTTTTGACCCTGCCTCTTAAAAGAATCGGAAACGAGAATCGTTAGGAACCGGAAACGAAACAAGGAATCGAAATCTGAATCGGAATCATTCAAATTCAAATGATACCCAACCCTACCCCAGAATGTGTCTGTGAAGTTTCATCTCAAAATACCCCATACATTTTTTATTATTCCATGTTTTAACTGCCTATTTTGGGGTGGGATTAAAAATGCTCTGATTTGGTGTGTGTACACCTTTAAATGCTTGTGCTCCCCGCCCCCAAGCTCGCGACTGCATTAAACATTGCATAAACAATACTGAAGTTCACAATATAACTCTCAAAATGGATATTTACGAACTGTTTGTGATGCAGCATATCAGATGTTCTACACTGTTGGAGAAATGTATAAAGAATGCAGATGCGTTTATGAATTATACAGACTACAAGCGTTTTCGGGTTAAAAATGAAAATAACGACATGGCTCTGATCTCAGTGAATACAGTAAGAAACAATGGTAACTTTAACCACATTTTACAGTACATTAGCAACGTGCTAACAAAACATTTGGAAAGACAATTTACAAATATCACTAAATATATCATGATATCATGAACAGTTATTATCGATCCATCTGCCATTTTTTCTATTGTCATTGCTTGCTTCACAATACCTGCATAACTTCTGATGATTCAGCTGTGCAGCTCCAGACGTTAATACTGGATTGTCTAATGCTTAGAACATGGGCTGGTATATGCAGAAGCTGCGTACATATTAAATATCTTCCAAGCTTCCAAGCAAAATGGTAGTGAATTGAGGGGTGTGATTTTGAAGCCCCAAAAATGCATCCATCCATCATAAAAGCAATCTATACGGCTCTAGCGGGTTAATAAAGGCCTTTTGAAGCGAAGCGATGGGTTTTTGTAAGAAAAATATCAAATATTTTAAATATTTTAAATATATCTCCGATCATATACACCTAGGATGGCTTGAGGGTGAGTAAATCATGGGATAATTTTCATTTTTGGGTGAACTAACCCTTTAACTTTCTCTGGAGTTCTGAGCATTCAGATTACTTGTGGGCCTTAGCTATAAGACACTGTTTTCTAAGAAGGATATTATATGAGAAACAACATCTGCTTGCATTGTGAATTGAGAATCTTCTTTGTTTGCTTATTTCAGGTCCAAAGCTGTGTTTAGCATACAGGCTGTCAATAATGAGGGAACGTGAGTTTCTATACACAAACACACAAGGCTATTCCCTTCACATCTTACACTGTATTATACACTTTCCACATTCTTTTAATTGGTTTATTTTGTATTCCATAACTGATATAAAAGATAAACAATCTTTGTTTACACAGAATCATTCCCCTCAGTGACGAAGACAGTCGCTTTCTGGTAAAAACTGTGAGTAAAACTTTTCCAGCCCAGCTGCAGCTTTTCATTAGATGGCTGAATAAATATTTTCATTGTACAGCTGACATAAATGGCTGACTTCTCCACAGGCATCCATGATGGTGTATGATATCCCAGATCTCCAGTGTGGAGGAAACCTGGGATCAGTAGTTTTCTCTGAGTCCTTTCTAGAGTCCAGCGTTTACATTCAGCAGAGAGGTAAGAATCCATTTAGTGACCATATTCAGTTAAGTGCTGAAAAACACTGGACATGTGACTGTATGGCATTTCTTTTTCTGCAGATGGCGCTCTTTCCTCTGACAGCTGTTTCACTGTGCTCACCTCCTCAGTTCCTCGCTATGTCTGCTGGCTGGTATAGTGCACTCATTTTCTATCTATGCATGTGCAGAGTGAATGATATTTTTAATTAAATGCTGAGTTAATTGATTAAATGACTTCTGTGTGTTATAGGTAGATGAGGCTGATGTGCGAATGTCTGAACAGGCTCAGCATCTGCTGAAGGTGAAGTTTCATAATGCAGTGGTTTGTACAAAACATTGAAGCTCCTTTCTCATGCTGTACTAACTCTTGTGTATGCTTTTATACCTGTGTGTGTAAAAACAGGAAGAGGATGGTACATGTTTGGGCATTCCTCTTACAGTGAGAGACTCAGCCTACATGTTCTCCAACAGCCTGCTCTCTACGCCGGAGGAAGGTCAGATTTCACTTCTACTGGAAGGTCTTGGATTCAAGTAGTCTTTCCGAATAGGCATTAATGCTTTTGTGATGTTTTATTGTCTTGTAGGGAAGCTGGTGTTTTTTTCTGAGGGTATCTTATTTGTACATCCACATCATGGCTCCATCACACTTCCTATGAATCACATCAACACAATTAAACTCTATGATGGGGTGAGCAATGTTCTCATTCATTATATAATTGGGGTCAGAAGGCTTTTATTTTTAAAGAAATTAATACTTTTATTCAGGAAGGATGCATTAAATTGATCAAAAGTGACCTTAAAGATTTCTATTTCAATTCAGCTTTACCATCACAGGGATAAATTACATTTTGAAATATATAAAAATCAGGGCTGCCCTCGACTAAAGATTTTTTCTAGTTGACTAGTAGTCGTTCATTTAAGTGATTAGTCGTCTAATTGTACGTTTATATTAATAAACGTATAAATCATAATAATTAACTTTTAATCACCAACATAGAGCAATCAGCGCTTAAACGCACAAATAAATTCTGCGACAGTACACCGGCAAACAGCCTAATTATAAATGTGCCGTGAAAAAACAGAAGGAGACTGTCTGAACATTTTAATAATTTATTGATAAACTTGTGTCTTGTGTGTTTTCGGCTGCAGAGATGAAGTAGACAACGTTGACTCATCATCTCCGCAGTAGTGGACGCACCTACATGCAAGTTTCATACAGATTACATGATCGTTTCGGTTCATTTTTGTGACGCACTCAAGTTCACTTGAGACCGAGACGGCAGAAAGCGCATCCTGTTTGTTTTCGTTATTTTACAAAAGCACAACATTTTGTTGTTATTTGAAGTTTACAGAAATAAAAGCAAACTATTTACAGTTTCAGTATGTCCAAAAATGACGGAGTAGCCTATTTTATGTTAAATGCAAGTTATTGCACAGGCGCCTCCATGTCATGCAGTAAGCGCATTCTCCACACAAACGCTTGGATATGGGCCAAATAATAGCACACATTTATGTAGGTTAACGTTAGAGCAAGCAAACTTGTAAAGTTGCTACTACTTGCATGTTTCAAGTGATAAGCCATACTTGAGGTTGATGAATGATGAATGATAGGCGAATGTTTGGATTTCCTGCCGTTAATGATCTGTCCATCACAGACTGCATGATTTCGACACTTCCTGTGGAGTTTTTTTTCCTGCGACTAACCGACTAATACCAATTTTGGTCAACTAAGCCTCTTCTCATCGACTAAAGATTAGTCGACTATTAGGGGGCTGCCCTAGTTAAAATAGAAAATATCTATTTTAGATAATAATAATATTTCACAATATTATTGTTTTTATTGTATTTTTGATCAAATAAACTCCAAACTTTTGAACGATATGCATTTATTATTAGTGATGTGTTTGTATTGACTAAATGTTTGTAATGTTTTTTTTCACAGGGCTCTGTGTCTGATATTTCAGTGCTGTTCATAGAGTATCAGACCTCTCTGCTTCGACACCTCCCATTCCCTTTACACAGCACTGAGCTCTCTCTGGCCATCGCTGTACTTCCCAGAACCAAGAGCTACAAAAGCTTCTATTCACAGGTGCTTATACACACATACATATGCAGGTGGAACATTTAAGTTTCTTTTGTCCTGCAGAGTTGTTGTATTCTGTTTAGTGTTTGGTTATAAATGAGTTGTGATATGATTTGCAGGTCCTGCCAGCTTGGCGCAAATCAGACTCTGGACTGAGAGTGCAGCATGTCCTCAATGATCAGCTGAGCCCTGAGCACAAGAGCATGTGAGATAACACTTCATTCTGCATCAGCTCAGCCAACAGCATGGGGCCTGATTTGTTAAGATCTTATTCTGTGCTTGAGCCCAGAGGTATAATGATGTAGCATATGATGGTATCTGATGACGTGTTTCCTCTCAGGTACTTCAGGCTGTTTAAGGTTCATGAAACGCATTCTCCAGCGGCAAACAGCCACAGAGCTGTTCTGAAGACTGCTTATCCACAGCTGCCAGAGCAGGACAGGTAACACGCACACAAACACAAACGTACACTCATAGACCCTGTGCTATCCAGGGTTGGTGTGGCAGAATGTAAAGCAGTAAAACTATCAAAAACAATAAAACAAACCTAACAAGCTATGCCATGACAAGTGACAAGACATTTTACAGATTGCTTGGTTTTTGTCAATGAGGTCCAAAAGTATAATACCATTATTGAAAATCTGTCTATTTAGCATTTTTTACATCAACTTGCATTTCAAAATGTCTATACACCAATCAGGCATAACATTATGACCACTGACAGGTGAAGTGAATAACACTGATTATATCTTCATCACGACATCTGTTCGTGGGTATATTCGGCAGCAAGTGAACATTTTGTCCTCAAAGTTGATGTATTAGAAGCAGGAAAAATGGGCAACCGTGAGGATTTGAGCGAGATTGACAAGGGCCAAATTGTGACGGCTAGACGACTTGGTCAGAGCATCTCCAAAACTGCAGCTCTTGTGGGGTGTTCCCGGTCTGCAGTGGTCAGTATCTATCAAAAGTGGAGGAACAGTGGTGAACCGGCGACAGGGTCAAGGCTCATTGATGCACGTGGGGAGCGAAGACTGACCCGTGTGGTCCGATCCAACAGACGAGCTACTGTAGCTCAAATTGCTCAAAGTTAATGCTGGTTCTGATAGAAGGGTGTCAGAATACACAGTGCATCGCAGTTTGCTGCATAGCCGCAGACCAGTCAGAGTGCCCATGCTGACCCCTGTCCACCGCCGAAGCGCCAACAGTGGCCACTTGGCCTCCAAATTTTCCAGATCTCAATCCAATCGATCATCTGTAGGATGTACTGAACAAACAAGTCAGATCCATGAAGGCCCTGCCTCGCAACTTAGTGCCAGATACCACAGCACTCCTTCAGGGGTCTAGTGGAGTCCATGCCTCGACGGGTCAGGGCTGTTTTGGCACCTGATCGGTGTATATATTTTCTCATTGATTGCATTGTGTCTGTTGCTTTGCCTATTCACTTTGATGTTTTTAAATACTTCTGTTCAGGTTTCTACAGCATTTTGCCATCAGCAGTAGCGTGGGTGAAGAGTCTGTCTGCAGCGACCACGTGTCTATTGTGTTTTCAGACACTGTACTTGAAAGCACCAAACCTGAATCCAACAAAAAGGTGAAATGCATGTGTATACACAGAACACAGCCATACATAATCTAGCCGACATGTCATGCTGGAGGAAGCAGAGCATATGAATAATAATAGATAAATGTTTTTGTGTGTAGGTGGTTCTCACTATCATTTCAGGCTTGCCGGGCAGTCTTAAGGAGAATCTGTGTGATTTTTTGATGAAAGTGAATCAAAATAGCACCAGGTGAGAGAACAATCAAGATGCCATGAACTATCATTATAACTATAATGTTGTGTTACGTTTAAAATTGGACGTGGGAGATACCTAGTGAGTGATATTTTTTACTTTAATGCATTTTGCTGTACTACCATTGGAAGATGATTAAAACCAAATTTCAATTTGTACTTTGTTCTACTGTATTCTTCAAGTAGAAGGTTGGACATTCTGACTTTCTGAGTTGAATGGCAAGTATTTTAGTATTCTTTATACTTTAATTCTCCTATGCTGGGTACTGTTTGATTGGCAGGTGGGAGGTGTTTTGCCCTTCTCTGGAGGGCTCTGAGGAATTCAGTGCGTCACACCTTCAGCGGTTCCTGAGCAGTCTTCTGGCCAAACAGAGGGACACTGATTTGAACTCATCCAGAGTTCTGCTGCTTATACCAGGGTAAGACAGACATGAACACTGTCTCAGAACCTTGTGAGGTGCGCATTGAGCATCACATTTATTTAAGCCTCTCACTATGTTATGAGACACACCCAGTGATACAGAAGAAACAGTTGGCCATTGTTGTTATGTAGTGCTGTCAATTGATTTAAAAAAACCCAAAACAAAACTAATTAATCACACATTTTTTCTGTAGTTAATCGTAATAATTTGGTAATTCGTAATAACTTTTAATTTAACTGAATTTAAAACAATCTTCCCATAAACCCATTATAAACAGGTAGGAAATATACAGAAATTGAATAAAGTTATCAAACACTTTACAGTCTTCACTGCATAAATTATTAGTTAAATATAGATTAATCCTTATTAAAGCTACAATTTACTCTGTTACCTTTGTTCTTTGATTAACATTAATGACAGGCATCACAGTAACTGGTTTATTAGGCTACTGTGACCTGCCACTGCCGATCTCATCTCATTTTTTTCACAACTCTTTAGGTTAATTTAAGATGTTATTTAACTCATTTAAGACCGCTCTTATGAGGATACTCGACAAAATGGGTATTTTGGCATAAGTTATTGTTTGTTCAAGCTCAGAAGAGAACTCAATACTGTCGCGCATCTTTCTGTGCATGAGTTGTGTGTGTATCACAGACACGACATTCACAGACAGCGCGTTCTAGTTTGTCTTGTGGCGCTTGAATGGTTTAAGAGCATTTGCGTGAATAAGAGCGTGACCATATAATGTAACGCTAGTCAAATTATGACGGAAAAAAAGAATGCTGCGTTAATTGCATTAAGTATTTTTAACACGTTAAACTGAAAAATAAAAATAAAATTGCATACGTTAACACCCTATTTTTATTACATGCATTATTTTTTTTTTTTAACATGACATTTGTGTGGTTGTGTTGTAGGTACACCGATGTGCTGGATGTAATCCAGGCAATCACGGCTCATCCAGACCCACAAGTTTACAGCCAAGTGACAGTGGGTGCCGTCTCAGCCTGTGTCAACCCACTCACATCCTTCATCAAACACAGGCAAGAGATTTTCCACATGACATTTATCACACCTGCTTTTCCAGACGAACACTTGTAATTCAGAATGTAAATGCTGTAATAAGAATTATATGTCCTTATGTAATTAAAGTGTAAGTCACTAATGGGCCTGTTAACATGCCGTAATTTCCCTTGTTTGATGTCGTATCTAAAGCTCTCTGAAACTGCTCTTCACAGGCTTCTCTTCCCCAAACTCCTGGAACAATGCAGTCAGGGTGAGTTTCTCTCAATATGGTGCGAGTATGTGTGGATGTTGCAGAATAGATTATCAGATGTGTTCCTGGTATGGGGTCATATCATATGGAATCAAATTCCATATGATGCATGTTCTTTGTACTACGAAACCTAGTATAATTTTCTGAATTTAAAACATCCTCCAAAAAAAATCTCAAGATTAAAATGAGACTGGCCACATTTAAACATGAACAATGCTTAAGTGGTGTTCAGCAGCTTTCTATGTCTGCATATCCATCTGAAGAATCCCATGGTTACAAACAAGCATTATTTTTAACAACGTCCCTGATAATTTTCGTCTGATATGAACAATATCAATCAAACTGTACTGAGTGTATGAAGACACTGAGCCATTACCAAAGTGCCCTTATTTAAAGCAGCCTCGTTTAACCTCGGCACTCTAGGGAAATTCCCCATGTAATAAATGCACTGTAAGTGGTGTCTGTTAAATGATTCCTTATATGAGTTTTTTTTTTTAGGCGTCGTCAGCAATGTTGTCTTCACGGGTTTGACTACTGAGCAGAAGCACCCACTTCTCAAACACATGCAGCAGCTGGTCCGTGCAGCCAATCCCAGAACTGCATTTGTCTTAGCAGAAAAAGGGGTGGTTAGAAGGTTTGTACATTGCTGATTCCTCTGACTTACACTCTCACTTAAATGTTATGGTAATTATGGATTTTTTATTTTTTTTTTGTACTGTAGGACTGAAGATGTAAGTCTTATCCTGGATGACAGCAGTTTCTCGCAGTCTCATATGATCAATGGACGATACCTTCTGTATCCTGGCTGGTAATAGTCTTGTTTTCTCCTCTTCTTAGTATATGTATGTACATACAGGTGGATGTTTAACTATACTGGACTATACTGTGTAATTGTTTCAGGTGGGAGGGCAGGTTTGTGTCTGGAAGTGGAACTTTGTCTATGTCTCAGCATCGTATTGAGTTCAGTCGTCCATTAGAGAGACCATTATTTCTGCAGCGCTGCAAAGGTAAGCATCTTTTTGTGCATGTGTTTATCATCAATAAAACTTTCACAATCATGACATTCTGGTTTGTTGATTATTTGTATTGCAAATAATAAATGTTTTGTTTGTAACTTAATACAAGTACATACCCTAATTTAATCACACCATAATTAAATATGTATGATTTCCTTTAAGGCTTTGTAAATAAATATTGCACAGAGCACTGTTGTTATTGTTTACTAAAACTAAGACCACTGAAATTGTTTTCATTAAAGCTGAAATAAAATATAAATGTTTGATGAAACCTTTACTTTTACTTTACGAAATAAATAGAAATTGGAAATTAGTTGCCTTGTCAACTAAATTACTTATTTAAATTAAATTACTACTACTAAAACTTAAATAGAAATGTAAAAAAAAACATAAGCAAAAACTATAAAGTAAACAAATACTACAATAAGCAAACGCATATACAGTAAACATTGCTAAAACATAAACAGCATTACTAAAAAGTAAACACAAATTTACATAACTGAACATTTAAAAATAGAAGCTAATTCAATATATTAATAGATGCTATAATAGTATGGAAATAATACTAAAATAACACTGGCACAGAGTATAATGACATAAAGAAGAATAAGTAAAATAGATATATTTTATTATTATTTCCTAAATTCTTCACACAGTATTGCATAAAACCCTCAAACTGATTTTTCATAAAGTGTATTTACTTAAAGATTAAGAAAGTAAATAGGGTCAGTTGTAATTACAATCAGATCACCTCTTGAGATGATCTGAATTCTTTGAAAAGAGATGTAAAATGTGCACTTATTGGCTTATTCACTTAAAATGACTTTTTTTTTTTTTGTGGCAGTATATGCTTGTCATTTACCTTGCACAATGATTTAGTTTTAAATATTTGCAATTTGATCAAATAATCGTGATCGGGAGGTTATGTAATAATTGAGACCTGATCAATAATAAACATTCAAAAAGGTTTATTATAGAGGGAGCATTGACAGTATACATAAGGATGGAAGTGATCAAAGGAAAACCAACTCACTTTCTCTCTGTCTCGGTTTCTTTTCTCAGCTCTGAAGTCCTCTCTCAAACCTAGCCCTTTCACAGGAAACATCTATCACATCAGTGGGAAAGTGCTGTTCTCTGGTAGGGCAGTCTGTCTTCGTTATCTCATGCTAGATCTGCCTTAATATGCATTTGTTTTATGGGAAAAATACAGTGTGACATAGTCAAGAATCAACTAAAATTTGTTTATAAATGTATATTGTTTGATTCGAGGATGTCTCTTGCTCTGGTTTTGTCTATGTAGTTAATGTATGATTTTTCTATGAGAAGTAGTAGGCAGGGGGCCTGTGGGGTAACGCCACACGGTAGGACTCTCACCTCTGAATCCTCAAAGTGATGTGGCCTGCACACATCTATTCTCACTCTTTTTTTTATTTTCTCAGTCGTTTCTTCCTGTGGTCACATTTTTTGGAGGTTTTTTTTGACTGTCCTCTGTTCCTTTGAATCTGTGGTGTAGTTGCATGGAGAGAGTGGGCAGATTGACAGAATGGAGAGAGCTGAGTGATTAAATAGTGCCTGAGTTACAGCACGCTAGGTAGTTTAGTTAATTTAGGACCCATACGGTCCGAACACCATCTGTGATGCCTAGTTATCCCCATGAATCATCTGTGTTTTGTTATGGAAATCTTTTGATTTTTCTTTTGGTGCCTACATTTGGTTTGGTGTGTGATTTGTTTTCAGATCCCTGTAAGTTTTTGTAACGTTTTCTTAACATTCAGTGCATTGTGTTCAGTTGTTTTCGAGTTTGACTCCTTGCTTGTTTGTAGAGTGCAGAGTTGTAGTCCACCACTGCAGAGGAGTGATTGATGGGATGGATGGCTGTTGGCACGCCATGCTAGACATAGCTCCGTCTGATGACATGTTTGATAAATTGGTGTGCAGCATGTTGGACTCAGTGTGTGTGTGTGTGTGTATCTGACTGCATGTGGTGTCTGTTTTCACTGTAGACAATGACAGACAGATGGAGGTAAACTGTAACTCTATCAGTGGGAATGTGACCGTTGCCCCCGATCAGGGGACTCACCATGGCCCACGGACAACAAACAACTGTTATCTAATGTTTCATGGAGTGGGGCTCACCCAGGAGGGGCTGAAAGACTGGCTCCGGCATTGTGCCAAACAGGTAAATTCTCATAGGTTAGGACCAGGTGGAATTTGCAGACTTCTTTCATATTTTCTGCCCTAATTTTGTGGGAAATTAAACAGAGTAAAATGTTTGCTGAGAGCAACTACATTGGTAGCTGAAAGAATTATCATATAACCCCAAATATTTAATAAACAAACTCACATTTTAGGAATTATGGGCACTCTAATTTGGATTTATAGAGAGATGGAGATTTTAATGCAATCATACAAGGGTTAGGGCCTGAAAATGTGAGTGTGTTTGTGTTTCACAGAAAGTGCCAAAGAAAATCAAGATAAATCATAGGACACTCACCCCACAGGAGATCAAATACATTCATGTGAGTATACACACACTTGCGCTTGCACGCCTTTGTACGTCATCAAAGCAGATGCTGCTTCGGTGGTTTAAATACTTAAGTACTAATTTTATATATCTCTAGGTGAAAAGGCACCTGGATCCTCTCCCTCTTGGTTACTTCTACAATGGTCATCACTTTGTCAGTTTCTTTGGAGAAAAGCACAACTTCCATCCTCGTATCTTTTAATGCTTGTATAACTCGTTAACCAGAAATGGTAGTGAAATTTTCTCGGTTACTCTACCGTTCAAAAGTTTGGGGTCAGTAAGATTTTTTTTAGTTTGAAAGAAATTCAGCAAGGACGCATTAAATTGGTCAAAATTGACGGACATTTTGTTACAAAAGATTTCAAATAAATGCTGTTCTTTTTATTCATCAAATAATAATAAGAAATCAGCATATTAAAATAATTTCTGAAGGATCATGTGACTGAAGAATGGCGTAATTAGGGGTGTGAATCATCACTGGTCTCACGATTCAATTCGATTACGATTATCGTGTCAGTGATTCGATTCAATTCCAAGATGCACCATGATGCGTTTCATCCTCAGTTTTCAATATGATGGCTACATTTTCGTCAATGAATACAAGCAGTCAGATAAATGAACTCCCTTTTTATTTGATCTGCTCCAAGAAAGTACACTTCCTGCATGTAGCAAACATTAAACAAAACTTAAGTCTGAACACAGCAGACAACAGGAGCATTTAGAACTAATAAACACTGAAAGCGCATGAAACTGTCAAGTAGTGTATTTGAGTTACAATAACGCTCACACGCACGCTCTCGCACACACGCTCTCTCTCACACACACTCGCAACGCTGTAAATGTTAAAATAGTGGGTGCAGTTTTTATTACTCGCTTTTGTATTTCAACTCCTTCTGCCGTTTTACGCTAGCGCGAGATGCCCGTATGCAACGAATGATGTCAGAGAAACGTCAGTAAGCTATAATCAGTTATGGTCTATTACTGCATTGATGCAGAATCGAACACGTCCGCATCGCAATTCATCGTAGAAACTATTAATTTCAATACCCCTGGAGTAATGTAATTACATTTCACAATATTACTGTTTTTAGTATATTTTTGATCAAATAAATGCAGCCCTGGTGACCATTAGAGACTTCTTTCAAAAACTTTTTAAAAAATCTTACCGACCCCACACTTTCTTACGGTGTTTTACTTTCAACCTAATGTCTGCATACTGCAATAAAAGCATGTTGTCGATTACCACAGACAATAATTTCAACTCGTCGCATTGTGTGTATAAACAAATAGGAATGTGATGTTTACTTTTATTAATCTGGCTAAATGTTTAATCAGAAGGAGTTTTTTTTAAATAAAAACACGCATTTGCACAGCTAAGCTTTGATTTTAAGCCCATTACTGTAAATGCATTTATACACACTGAGGAATCGTTAAAATTATTGTGAGCTGTAATCGACAGCTTCAAAACTAATATTGAATATTTACAGTATTGAATGTTACTGTGTTTGACAGAACTAGTGTGATCCTGTGTGTTGTTATTACATGTTGCTTCCTTACATGTGTGTATTCAGTGATGGATCAGTTCATTGATGAATACGTCCAGGAGGCCAATAAAGAGATTGAGCGCTTCAACAGAGAGGTGGACCTGCAGCCACACGCTGACCTCTTCGACCCCTAATCCCCTCATCTGACAAATTCACTTTCCGGGGAGAGGGGGGGGGGGTGTCACTTTGCAATCGCTAACGTCCACTATCCAATTACCCGCTCAAAACCGTCCATTTCACATGTTAGAATGAGGGATTTGCTGTTGAGGGATGGGGAGGATTTAGCTCACAGCCAGGGAGAAATATCACAGCCTAATGAGAGATCCTTTGCCCAACATACCATGACTGTAAATAATACCAGCACCCTGAGAAAGCTGAAATGCTGTTGTGTTAAACAGCAATGCTAAAGCCTGTGTAAAGGGCTCACAGATATGTCAAAACAATCCTGTAAAGAAAATATATTTTTTTTCTCTGTATTACCAAATGAAAGGTAAACAGATATTAGAGGCTCATAAAGGATTTCCAGATTGTTACGCTCTTTGCAGCGTGCTTGCTGTAGTGGCGAAGCTCCCTGCAGTGAAGGTTGTCCTACTGTAATTCCAGTGCCTAGCAGACGTATTGAGCTGAATCGTAATGAAGTTTGTCAGTGAGGCTGAAAGTGATCAAACGCAAGGCTCATTTCCAGCTGTGTGCATCTGGAAAGGCAGGTGCACTGCACCTGCCCTCAGTCAGCCTCTGTCAATCTATCGACCCCTGCTGTGAGGATCAGGGCTGAGGATCTCTCATGTGCTGCAGTTCTCTTTTCAGCCATTCTGAAGTGATTAACTGACACACCGGTGCTTCAAGTCACCCCATTTTGGGAGGGTTAGGGTATGGGGGATGATGAAGGGGTTTATTATTAGGAGTTCAAATGTGTTCTTAAACAGATTGACTATTTGATGTTGGGTTCTTGTGTAGCACCAGGAATCGGTTTTGGTGTGTTAAACCTGTGCTTGCCGAGTGTGCGCTGGTACAAAGGCATGGCAGAAGCAGAATTAGTGTGCATATATCACCCCTGTACTGTACTAGATCTGTACCGTTCAGTATTACGGTCATATTTTAGCTCTATCCTGGGGTGTGTGTCATTCTATGCATGTTTACTTCGACTAATAACACACAGCAGGAGAGCAGCAGAGTCTTTTACATGTGTATATACACACATTTGGCCTTTTGTCTGTCAGACAAGCCTTAAAAGTAATGCTTTTGAAATGATTACGGCGCTACTAAAAGAGCACTTCCAAAGAAACTCGGACACTGCTGGTCTCTTCTGTGCTGCAATATACTGTTCCGGTGTTAATACACTACATGGCTAGCAGCTCTTTCACCAAGCCATATTCACTTTTTGGTCGGAGTTACTTTATGAGCTACATAGTGCTAATGTTGCTATGAGCCTTTTTTAGTGTTCCTTTTGAGATTATAATATAGTAACTTTGCCTTTTATGTCTCTTGACACTTCTGTACCTTGTCAGTATGCAAGTGCAGTTTTACTCAAGGCCGCCCTGTTGCGAACAGACTCTGAAAGGACGTTGCTGAGATGTAGAACCGACGAGCAAAGAGAATCCGACTACTTGCTAATAGGTGACAGAGCCTCAGAGGTAAGCAGTCACTTCACGAGTGCTGAAACACAATCACCGATGTGCCGCACACACACACACACACACGCTCATTTAGCTCGTGGTGTTGCCATTAGTCGGGTTCTACACAGCAGCTGTCCTTAAAGGGTGCAGGGCTACGAAACACTTATATAATGTGTAGTTCGAAGTAGCGGCCATTTTTAGCACATACTATCCGCATGTGTTAAAATGTCTTATCAAGTTCTATTTATGCTAACAGAAATGCCTTTCACCAAACTGGAACAACCAAGAAAGAAATTGCTAGAGTTCGATCTATTTTTCATATTGGAAAAACGTGATTTATCTTCGCAAATTCTATTTTTCTAATGCTGTGAAATCAATTAAATTGGAGCCAGATGATAGTATTCCTCAGGCGAAGCAGATTCTCTCCTGTGACAGATATTTGGCTGCTGCTGCAGAGTCTTGGCAGGGAGCAGGGGCATCCCTGTGCAGAGCCAAGCGCCAGTGTTGGTGAAAGGATATGAAGAGTTGTTTGTCTATGTTAGTGTAAAGGGCCAGTAAGGGTCTGCTGAGTAACAGAAAGCCACTGGAGGGCCACCGTGTAAAACTCAAGACAAAGAAAAATTCTTGGCTGATGGATTGAAAAGCTTTTTGTCATAGATGAACACTGTGAATCTGGCTTTTGCACCTCACAGAGGACTCTAGTGAGGCCCTCCAGAGGCAGTTCCTGGTATTGTGTGCTTGAACCCCTTCTGGCCCGCACGGCTGTGCTCGTCGAGCTGAAGTTAGAGGAATAAAACAGAGTTTGGTGGAAAGATTTTTGACAATGTCAAGGAAAATCTTAAATTAGGGGCTTCAGTGCTATTCACATAGGAGGGATAGATTTTTGTCTTTTTCGTTTTGATTTGCTTAACCCAAAATGGCCTGGGTTTTCCAAAAGGTCAGACTTTCAAAGAGAAGCACTTTTTTTTTTTTTGTCTCAACGTTGCCTTTGGTGGCAATCTGTTATTATTAGATACATATTCAGACTTTCAATGGTCACTAAAGGCTTGTTCCTGACCAAAACTTTTTATCTTGTCCCTAAATCTGATCATTGTTTTAATAACCAACCAGAAGCTGGTCATTCAGACAGCACATGTCTCGTGTTCTCAGGTATCTAGTAGAGTTGGTAACACCAGCATAGAAGTTTTATTTCAAACGTCTATCACAACCGGCCTACATTTGGTGCATTATTTTGTGGATGACGCGCTGTGCTTCGAGGGCAATGGTAAAATTAGGACAAGCTAAAGGGCTAAATAATTTCCAGTTGCTGCTGGCTGGCTGGGGACAAGCCTGAAAATTGAAATAGCTAAAAATAGGTATTATTAGCTAAAAGTTATTTGCACAAAGCTAAACATGCACCCATAAGGTCTTGTTTCGGCGATATGGGAAAACATTGGACCTTTTTGACTCAGAAGGAAAATGTGGAATTCAAATAGATTCACCAGTCTTTACCTCAGTTTCAGAATATCCAGTGCTCTGAGTTCATGATATCTTTGATATCTTCTTAAATGAACAATAGTTCAGATGGTTCTACTTGAAAAGTGCCAAAAGTTCTCAAAACTTTTGTTGTTTTTGTTTTGTTTAAAGGGGTTAAACAAAAGTTTGTGAAATCAAAATTGAGTGTTGTTTGCACAAAACTACTGTAACTCATGTTTTCTCCTGTGACTGATGCTTTTTTCCTAATATATATGGTGTATTTATGACAAAATAACACATTAAAATATTTATAAACTACTTCAATTGATTGTTTATTTGTATTATCTGTCATTCATAGTGGTCTTATTCAGTGAAACATGCTGGTAAAAACATCTTCAGACAAAAGCAGCCTGGAAGAGAAGTGTGTTTGTGTGTCTAAGGTTATCAACTCAGCAGTGGATTTGTCACATGGTGATAACATCTTTAAGGATGCCAAACCCAGCTTAAACACTAAGCTCTGGGGCCTGCAACAACAGAAGTTATTTATAACTTTGTATGTGTATCTGTAATATGTAATCGAGCGCTGTTTTGTGTGTCAAATTGAAGCCTACCACACATCCTTTTCCTGGCCTTCACTTTAGGTCTCTGCCCTGCCCACCTTCCAAAATTCTCGTATTCAACCCACTGTGACTAACGCGCCCCGAGGATCTACACACACGTCCCATATATACAGCCTGCGCTCTGCTCTAAGGTGGGTTCAAAACAATGCTCTCACCCTCTTGCAGATACAATACCCACATTTCTTTCAACTTACATCAGGCTCCCTTCATCTCTCCCTGGAGACGGTACCCACCCTTTGCACACATAGCAGCCATTGTTTCTCACTGGCCAGTGGGACGAGTTCAAGGTTTCATTTCTGATGCACTGTTTATGACTGCATCATGTAAACCCTACTAAGGCCTGTTTGTCTCCCGTGGCTCCTCATAGTGAAAGTGAAAAAATTGACAAGTGAAGGCCAAGTATGGTAACCCATACTCTGAATTTGTCCTTAACCCATCCAGTTAGTGCACACACATTAGGAGTAGTGAGTAGTAAACACACTGTGCAAACTGGACAAGCAGACATTTTTGCTGTGGCGCCCGGGGAGCGATTGGGGGATAGATTCCTTGCTCAAGGGCATCTCAGTCATATTGAGACTCGAACCAGCAACCTTTGGGTTATCAGTCTGAGGCTGAATCCCAAATGACACATTTCTATGCACTTTCGGTTTTGTGGACTTACAATGGTTGCCGCATGCGCGTGTCCGTTAAGTCCGCGAGACCGTAAGGTGTCCCATTCATCATTTCAGGTTTCAGAAGGGTGCTCGTGAGCGCACCCTTTGCGGCCGCTATGCGCCCTCGATGCACACTTCAGCTGAGCCCGCAAGTCTGCGAGCTACGCAGAGGACTTTACCCGGCAGTCAAAGCGGCATTATGTCACGAAAGTGCGGACTCAGAGGAAGACCGTGAGGGTTTAGGGTGCCATTTGGGATTCAGCCGGACTCTAACCATTAGGGCACGACTGCCCTGCAGTAGTGGAGTTAAAGGATTAGTTCACTTCAAAATGTCCTGATAATTTACTCACCCCCATGTCATCCAAGATGTTTATGTTCTTGCTTTAGTCAAAAAGAAATTGAGCACGTTTAAATCTTTAATTGTGATTATAAATATATATGAATTACAATCTGATTAAGATAGAACATTTATGCATTTGGCAGATACTGACTTCAAGCTATACATTTTTTTTTTTTTTAATGCATGCATTCCCTGGGAATCGAACTCATGACTTGCTGTTGTTAGCGTCATGCATCACCATGTTCAAGCTACATTGAACATGGCAGTTGTTTGGTCATATCTGTTCTGTTGATCACTGTCAGGGATTGATGTATAAGATGAACAATGATTGTCCCTTCTGTTGCACACACTGAAGCCAGAGTGCCCTTTAATCTGCCAGTCACTTTATGTCCCTGACACTAAGAGCAGGTGCGGATATAGACTTTCTGTGTCACCATGCAAATATAGCATTCACACACACATACAGTGACAAATATGTCATTAAGAAAGAGCTTATTCAAAAATATGAGTGGACATTATCACACTTTGACCTGGAGATGTTTCTAACAAATGCTTTTGCTCTATACTTTCCTCTTATTTTAGGCTATGGTCACACTGCAAGCCAAAGTGCACAAATCAAATTCTACTCAAATGTGATATACACCACAGTTTAAAAATTTGGGGTCGGTAAGATTTGTTGATGTTTTTGAAATAAGTCTTATATGCAAGGCTGCATTTATTTGATTAAAAATACAGCATTAACAGTAAAATTGTGAAATATTATTACTATTTAAAATAACGTTTTTGGTTTAATACATTTTGAAATGTAGTTTGTTCCTGTGATGGCAAAGCAGCCATTAATCCAGTCTGCGGTGTCACATGATCTTTCAGAAATTTTTCAGATATGCTGATTTGTTGCTTAAGAAACATTTTGTATTGTTATCAATGTTGAAAATGGTTGTGCTGCTTAATATTATTGTGTAAACTGATAAATTTTTTTCAAGATTCTTTGAATAGAAAGTTTAAAAGAACAGCATTTATTTGAAATATGCTTTTTTTGTTGTTGTAACAAAATAAAGGAATTTATTGTCAGTTTTGATCAATTTAATGCAAAGGTATTATTTATATATAGTAAAGTTTTACTGACACCAAACTTTTGAACAGTAGTGTATAATTTATATATATAATTATATATAGTATATATAATTTGTTGATGTTCTTTCCAGATTCGAGATTTCCTGATATTATATCCAGCTATAATAAGACTTTATGCAAAATAAATATATGATAAAATAGACATGTTTTTTCTTTCAGGCATGATTCTAATTAATTTTAATGAAAAAAATAAATAACATTTTTTAAATATATGTACTCTACTCTTGTCTGTAT